>BPLR01007706.1:0-119418 GCA_021605095.1 Caerostris extrusa
TTTAGAATTGGTTATTCTATTTACTGTATACTCATACATTGTTTTCTACGAAACAATGACGTGCATTGTGGCAAATCCTTAAAGTCGGTAACTTATTTTTCTTCGAGCTATAGAGGTAATTAGTTTCAAATGATCGAGTTGTAAAAAGATTTAAAATCGAACATTGCTAATGTTCGAGATACAGAGGCCCAATTTTTTTCTAGTTACTGAGGGAAAATATATATCAAAATGGCTTGTGGGGATTGACTAATTATATCGACATAGAGGGTTTGAAATTTCTGAGTAATGGAGGTTTTGGGGCTTGAAGGAAGGGAACAAAAATTGTTTTCGAGTTGTGGAGGTTTTCGACTTAAAGAACTACTGTATATTGATCATTCTTCAATGTTAAGGAAATAAGAACCCGCTGTTAAATCTATTTTCGATTGATTCTTTTTCTCAATAAAATTCCCAAAAATAAAGAAAAAAATCTGTGAGCAGCATTGCAAGACCACGTGAACACGTAGTTGTTAAGCAATAAAATGTTCCTTTCAGAACATTGAACTTGTTGAAAGATCGTTCTTGTCTTATATGTGCATTAAGAATAAATAGCGAAATAAACTTGATACTAACTATTCTCAAGATTATATGTTTCACTTGAACTTGCATTTTAAAAGCTCAGTTCCATAAAAACACTCAAAGATCATATTGAAATTCCATAAGGCCAGGTCTGAAAATTTGATCTTTCATGAGCTTAAGGGATTGAAAATCACTCTATATTGTTTTTGATGCTAGGCGGCTATTTTTAAACTGTGATAAATAGCAAGATCAAATATCTATTACTCATTTGCTAACTAAACTAAGAACATAACCACCTAATAAAACAATTTTTGTGTTTTGTGTAGGAGCTAGTTTAACTATTGAAAAAAGTAATTGCTTGTCTTTTTTAAATGATTGATATAATCATTTAAAAAGACACCAAATCTGAACAGTTTTTAAAACATAATTTTAGACATAGATATAAATAAAAATAGAAACTTTAATATATATAATTAGATAACTAGAATGGAAAAATTTAATATACATCATAAAAGTGCTCCATCATAATTTAATAACTTACCCTTTTTCACTATTCCTTTTCTGATGTGTATTTGAAATAATTGTTGCTATTTATTCTTTAAAAACATTTTATGCATGGCATAAATTAAAAATTTTTTTAAAACAATACATTTTATGTACTAATTTATATATATTTCAAATGAATTGTGTAATGATTCAAATTTATGTATAATTTACTTTCAAAATTCTTTTTATATATAGTTAAGAATAATTTCTCTTTTACAATTTGCTTTGCCGAGCAATCATTATTAAATGTTTTGCACCCAGATTCAGATTTCCTCTTCAATTTTTTGCACTATTCACCAATATTTTTTTCTTAATAAAATTTACCAAAACTAAAAGCTTTATTTTATATAGCCTAGTCATATCTGCTATTAAACATAATTGATAACAGAGATAATTTATTATTATCATATTATTCAATTTGATTAAATTAAGCACATGAATGTTAAATTAATACACACATTATTTTAATAGAAGAAAAGATTTTTTTCTATTTTTTAACCATTTGGACAAGCAATTTTGATTAATTATTAAACAATTATAATAAAAAGATAAAACATATAGAAAGAATATTTTAGTATTGGCGATTTTTTAAAATCTAAAATTGCATGTTATAACATTTTGTTTATGTGTATTTAAAACTTAGAAGTCATAATTTTCTCTGAACTCATACTTTTATAACTAAAAATTACAAAATAATTCATGTTTGTTAAGAAATAAATTAAATTTAAAAAAATTAAATAAAAGAATAAAATGCGTAATGAACATGATGGAATATTCATAAATGCTTTTCCATGAATAAAAATTAAAAATGCTTCAATTTCAATAGTCGTCATATCAGCTAGTATATCATGATTCATCTGTATTGTTAATGTGTTGCGTTTTACCACTGCCTACAGAAATCATAATTTTTTTCAATATGTCTATTTTAAAGACAAAGTTGAAGTTTTTAAATATGAAGATTTACATTTATATCATAGGTCATTTGAATCATCAATGTTCAAAAATATATACACACAATATTATGCATGGCTAGATCAAAGCTTCTATAACACAGGCAATTGCACGCAGAACCATTCTGAATCTTCCAAACAATAAATGACTTATCTATTCTTCTCAATATGAATAAAAAAAAAAAAAAAAAAAAAAGTTCATAGAGAGAAAATCGTTTTTAATGAAAAGAGATGCTCTGTTATATTGCTCGCATTGATGCTCCAGTGTAAGTTAAAGCAAAGTTTTTTTAAAAATATTAGCATTGTTGCAAGATGTTTTTCCACTATAATGTCTCTTAAAACGTAAAAAAAAAAGTGTTATGTAGGCTAATTGTTTATACTGGTTGAGGAAAACCATACTATTGCTCTTTTTTTATCAAGAAGCAATATGGATAAACTCATTTCTATATTCTCCTTATAAAATTTTTTATAATTAAAAAGCTGAAAATCAGTTTGACCAGGACACCAGCAACTACAGAGCTGACACTGATGCTAAATTAAATATGCCTATAAAATAAACCATCATATGAACCATCGGGAGTTAATGAATATTTAGTATTATTAAACAAATTTTTTTCCCACAATAAAGAGAAAACAAACAAAAAAAAGTTAAAAGCATTTTATTAATATTCTACAGACATCAACTTATTAAAATATTATTGGACAGAAGCAAAGAATAGATATACTTAATAAGTCTTTATTAGTAGAATTTTATGATTATCTAGCTAAATAGTTTTATAAAAAGCAAAAACTTTTAATACAGAAAATTAAAACATAAACTTTTAATCCTATATATGTAAAATGATCGAATAATTCTAAAACATTAGCAGATCTCCAAGTCACATTCATTTATGAAACACTTGAAGCAACCGTTTCACATCAGGTCGTTTTTCCCTGCAAAAGAAAGTACACTTAAAGTTACGTATTTAAAAACAATATAGGAAAGTAAATTATTGAAAAATCATAACAAAAAATATTTACAATATTCTTATACTGAATTGTAGACTGCGAATTTTATTCAATTTTGGGTAATAAACGCATTTCTGAATTTTTTTTTTTTCCTTGTAAAAGTTCCATAATTTAATAGGAACTATGACCGTAGAATACCTATTTATAACTGAAGAATATCCGAGTTTGTATAAATTAATCCAAGTTAAAATTTTTAAAATTCATAAAATGAATTTTTAAAGACAAAACATTTATAGGTCAATTCTAAGAATTAGGTAATACATGCAATTTTGATACAACCATGTTTTTCACTTATTTAATATGTTTCATGTGAAAATCGCACAAAACATATTCCTACATAAAACCGCAGTGTTTCACATGTTTAAAAAAAATCCTTTTGTAATATGACTGCATGTTATCTTTTAGTAAGGTTAGATTGCATTCTAAAACAAGTTGGGTAAATTCTCTTAAAAAAAAAAAAAAATTTTTTTTTTTTTTTTCAAGAGCATGTACTATCTTATTCTTTATATATAATTTTTATTTGAATGTATATATTATATTAAATTTCTTACAATAAGAATTTTAAATTTCTTTCATTCTTAAAATATTAAGTATATATGATACTTTCATTATTTTCCTCTTTATATTTGAAAGGTCTAAACATTTTTCAAGTAAAGAAAATTTCAATTTGATTTATAGAAAAGAAAAACAAAAACAAAAAAACCTTAAAAGGCATTTTTTTACCATTAAAATAACAATTAATTAGTAATGATAAATTAACATTAATATGTCGTAGTTTTTGAAAAAAATAAATATATTTCATTTATTAAAAATTTACTGCATTTTTTCTAACTTTTATGATCTAATTTAATACTATTTCTTCATTTCGTATAATTTGGAATTTCTTAGATGTTTTGTGTTATAAGGGGATTGATTATCAGTATACAGAAGTGGCCAAATTTATTGTAAAACATGCATTTGCAAGATTCTACTTTTAAATAATTTTTCTAAAAGTTAATATAATTGTATGTCGTTAGGAGGATTATCTTATGTAAAATCTTGAAACAGCCAAGACCTAAAATTATCTATTTTAGGTAAAAGTGATAGAAAGATTAGAAAAAAAGAGATTATTTTAATCTAACCAAAATGAGAAATTTTCCAAGGCCAATCTAATATTTTTGGAAGCGATAGAATTGATCCAAGTATCATATTTTGCCATCAAAATGGACTTTTTTTATCCGAGTGTTTCCTATTATCAAAAAAAAAATACTATTTTTTAATGTAATTCTTTAAACAAACTATAAAATTTATTTCAAATGATAGAATGTCAAGATGACACAATGAGATATGAAATAATAATGCATGTGGGAAAAAACAATGAAAACCTAAATTGTTAAATGAGCTTAAAGTAGGAAAATACCCAAACACCAAGCTAAATTATGAAAAACTATTAATTATAAGAATTATGAAAACTGAGGAAATTTAAATTGTTTTTCAAGAAAATGCTGCAAATATAAATACATAATTGTTTCAAGTAATTCTCAAAATTTTAGGTTAAAAGCCAAAGTAAATAAACAAATAACAGCCATATCTCTTAAACAACACAAAAATTAGAATGGCTAAGACAACATATTTCCTCGTAATGTGTTTATATTGATTTAAAGTGTAACGTATGCTGTCTCAGTTTTGTTTATAAAAACAATTTTTGTGCTCAGCTGTAGATATCAGTTTTATTCAAAAAATATGGTGTCAATCATAAACCAAGAGATTTTTTTTTAACAAGTGGCATGGTAACTACAGGACACACTGGTTCGGAAAAAGACCAGCCAAATAAGATACAGCTTTGAATTAGAAGATATTTACTGAAAACTGCAACGGAAAATGTTGGAACGACTATATAAATAAAAAAAAATGCCAATTTTCAATGTGATTGGGCTATAATTTTAAACAGTAATTCTGTTTACAAATTACATATTATGCCCTACATGAATTACCATTCTAACAATACATATTTTTAATACGATACTTAAAAATATATATGTAACTGTAGGGTGTAAAATTTCAAAAGCGAATATGATCAAAAAGTTTTAAATTGCTAATACAAACATACAGTATATTAATAAAAACACCCTACTTAATAAGGCAAGATAAATTAACTAATTCAAATTATTACTTCAGTTGGTGAGTGATACATGTAGAAGCATGTATTTCCATATCTTTGTCTGCACAATGGTTTACCACAAGCATTGCAATGCCAATTAGTCAAAGCCTTACTTCCTTTCGCTTTGCAGTAGACACAATCTCTTTTAACCATTGTGTATAAAGGAAGATGATCATCAGACATAATTGTTGGAAGTGAGTTAACATGCATACTATTTTTTTGTTCAGCAGATTGTTGTTTTTCTGAATCCAGCTTTAAATTTTCTGTTTTTTCTACATCAGAAGAGTGAAATAGCTGGAAACAACATTCTCCCGTTGTTTGATTGCATAATGGCTTGCAACAACCTCGACATCTCCATGAAGTACGAACACTTTTCCCATTAGCCTTGCAATGAAGACACATTTTTCTGGATATTAGTTTTACAGGAACATGATCTGTATTATCATCACTTTCTTCTAAAATTTCACTTTCTACTTTATTTTTTTTGGTAACATCAATTGATACATTCTTATCATTTAAAACATCTTCACCAGAAGTATTCCTAACAACAGAAATTCTTTCACTAGAAACATTCTCAGGATTTGTAGAAAGAACTGCATGAAACTGATCAAAACATGTTTCTCTATTTTTCTGACAGCATAATGGATGGTCACAAAGACAGCATTTCCAGTAGGTACGATTCTTTTTACCTTTAATTTTGCATTGACGACAAGTTCCCCTTTTCAGCATTCGTGAAGGAACATGCTTTCTTGGAATATTAAGAGAAGAATGAAATGAATCAAAGCATCTTTCACCAGACCTTTGACAACATAATGGTTGATCACATGCTTTACACTTCCATGGTGTAAGAGTCTTTTCACCTTTAACTTTGCATTTAATACACAATTTTAGAGAAGAGTGTAAAGGAATATGATCAACTTTGGAAGTGTTTATCTTTGATGCAACATCATTAGAACATTCCATTGATTCAAAAATAGACAAATTTTGTTTTGTTTTCTCAACACCACAATACTTTTCTATATCAGGTATGTTAAGCTTCTTCAATAAAACATATGGATTTAATAAACCTACAAAAAAAAAAAGTAATTATTTTAAATTAACTTAAACAGAAAAGTATTAATACAATACATCATTTAATTATTATAAATAAAATTACATGCAAACGTGTTGTACATTTAGATAAATCAAAATAAAATAAAATACTAAAATAAATATTGAATAATAAATTCTAATTTTAGAAATTCTTGGAGATCTTCAAACATTAAAATATTTTTTTTAACATCATAAAAAATATTTAGAAAAAAAAAGTTTCTTTTTGGTGCTTATAAAAATAAATTGCAGATTGAATTTTTAAATTTGATAACCTCCTTCATAAATCTATTAGTTCTCAACATATTTATTAATTATAGGCTTAGCAATAATTTAGAATACTTTAATAATTGCTTATCTTTTTAATAAAGATTAAAATAAAATTATCTTTTATTTACAAATATTGTTTTATCTTGCTAGACTGGTTTAATGGTGTTTCAAATGGAATGTAAACATATTTAAGTTTAGGGCATATGTTTGTGCCGTGCACATATGTATTAATTATAAATGGATCAACATTTTTTTTAATATACCAATTATATTTAAAATAATTTAAGTAAAATTATTTTGCTTTATTAACAATTTAATTTTTATGTTTGGAAAAACCAAAGTCCATACATTTTACATTAAAAAAATTAATCAAAAAATTTTAAATCATACTTTTGAGATAGCATTTTTTATAAAAGAATAAAAACAATTAAATGTACTTAAAATTTAAATGTAAAAATAAAATGGCTATTAAAAGTTTTTTAAATAGTGGTTTAATACATGGTCCTGGTATATAAAACAAAAATTATCTAGTAAATGAATGCATTTTTATATTAACTAATTCTACTGCATCAGAATAAAAACATGCTTGTTTATCCCATCTGTGTAAATAAACTACAACTAATAGAACTTATTACAAAGTAATGAAATATATATACATAATTGTTTACATACACACAAAAATTCTATAAAATCTTTGCTTGATTTTTATTTAAGAAATTAATTTTTGATTCAAAGATAATAATTTTAAAGTTATTTTTCAAAATGTTACCCAATATTTAGAAATGTATTATCTATTATTTTTGTATATAAGAAACAGAGCGTTTTAAAACAATTATCTATAATTTATTTCAAGACAAAAATTATTAAATCTTTAATTTACTTACTCAAACAATTCAAATTCAATAAGTGCATTAAGATTTAACAGAAAATCATTGCCTACCTAAAGTTATTATACAACTAATTTACTATATTAATGTTTATCAATTACATGTTATTAAATGGCAAAATTTATATTAAAGAGTAATAAATAAATTGCATAAAGAAATTTTAAATCGGTGATTAGGAAAGATACTGTATAAAAATTTCACTTTTTCATATAGCTTAGTTTATTTATGGGAATATGTTTTGTGAGCCAAAAGATGACTTTTCATTCCAAAGCCTTTTCCACATAAGTCGCATATATGAGAAAAATCTTTTGTATGTTTATTTATAATATGCGATTTTAAATTAGAAAGATGATTACACCCATAAGTGCAATAATGGCACTTAAAAGCTTTTTGCTTGCTATGTGTTCTCTCATGAACTCTGAGGTTGTCTGCACGATTGAAATTTTTTCCACATGTTTGACACGCATGAACTCCAAAGTTGGATCTATTTTGGCCATGTATAAAAAAATTTAATTCCTGCATTAAGCCTGAAAAAAACCAAAAATTTATGTTAAAACATTGCATTATATTCATATTTATAAAACACAAGCTGATATCATAAATAATTCAAAAATTCATTTTTGGTATAATTTTGAAAATGATAATTTCAATTTTTCCTTAATACATTGCAAGATTAACGATTAAATTAGGGATTTTTTTTTTGTTCCACAAGAAAGAACATTAATAACATGGAAATTATTTTTATTAAGAAAATATATTTTTGCAAGCTAAAATATCACAATCTATAATCTACATCCAAAATTTAGGCGGAATCCAAGGATTTTAAGATTCTTATAATTAAGTCATTAAACATAAAAACATAAATACAATATTTTTAAATAATACATGACAATAATATGATTGTAGATTTAATTTAAAGTAGTCAATTTTCATTAGAATTTAGTAATAATATTGTTGGTTAAAAGAAATACAGTACTGTATAATTACTGTAAAATGTTACATTCACAAAATCAATAGATAAAATAAATTTCATATAAAAATTCTTTAATATTTTCAATTAATAAATAATTATAGAATTTTGAAATATGAATTTACAAAAGATTTGTATAATACGACAATTATATTTACATATGGCATACAAATGGCATGACAATCATTTTAATATATACAATAAAGAAGAAAAAAAACTTATATATTCTATCACACACACATTGTAATACAATATGCATTTTAGATTTGACAATGTTTTTCTTTGATTAGTTTCAATTTTCCTTGTGCACTAAACAACAGCTCCTATAAAAGAAAAATCATAAGTTATCATTGCATTTTTACATAACTCATTTAAGAAGATGAAGGCCAGAAATTTTTTTTGTCATAAAGTCAGTAGACATATTATTGCAGATACATAATTGCCAGAAACTCATTGCAGAAAATATACAAAAGAGTTGAAATTTTTATATCTTAAATGAAAACAAAAGACATTCACATAAAAAGAGCATGACCATTTATAAATTTTTGAATTACAGTTTACTTTTCAATACAAATGTAATTCACTCAAATATGAAGTTTAACATATACTAAAATAATAAAACAAAACTATTAAAAAAATTATCACACTTAGAAACAGTATGTGTATTGAAATGTATTAATTACATAGTGAATTAAACTCTTTAGACATTAAAAGCATATAAGGTAAACAAACGAGTGATATGTGTCCTCGGCTCTTTAGCAAACATGAGTTGGAACCCTGGTTTCTGAATGTTTATTTATTAACAGCTTCTCAAAACATAGCTATCTGTAGGCATGCATATCCATGTATTTGGATAAAGAAATTAACCCATTTATTTTGTTCAAGAAAATAGATACAGAGTACACATAAATAATGTGTTACTTTAATTTTGATCCAATTAATATGCATACTTTTATGAATGAAGCTTTAGAACAAAGCAAGTCAGATCTTAGTGGAGTATTTCACTTTTTATTTCAATTGCCCTTGAATATTTTTTTTTTCACAGAATTGCAAAAGAAATAATCAGTCCTTGTAATTCTCATTACCTTATTATAAGCATAGAAAATGAACTTTAAACCAATTTTATTCCAGTGAATTCACAAGATTACACAATTTTAGTTTTGGTCTTAATTGCTACACCGACTGCCTTTTATTTATACATAGAAATGTGCTATTGTTCATTACATGAAAAACTTTCAGATACATCAATGCTCTTTAAAAAAATTAATATTTATTGATTTGGCAATAAGTACAAATTAAATGAAATCAAAAACTTAACATTGAATTTTCTTACCATTTAATCTTTCTTTGTCCCATTATATAAATAAAAAATACAACAAAATAATTTATCCTTAGAAAAAATCACCCGTGTGAGCCTCATACGGGCAGTTTCCTGACCCATGTGAGGTTTCATAATCAATATGCATAAATTGAGAAACCTGGGTACCCATAAAAGTAAATTAATACATCTGTATTCAAATTTTATAATACACACAATCTAATCATAGGCAATAAAACAAACAAACTTAATAGTTGAAAAATTAAGATAAATTTTTAACATCAATCACACATAGTTTTTAAAATTTTACATTTTCAACACTAAAACTAGCTTTGAAAACACATTTCTGGTGTTCATTTTAATTTCCATAACGAATACACAAGTTATGAAATTGTTTAAATCCTTATTAAAGGATTTACAGTTTTTTAATTTAAAATTCAACAGAATGTGCAGACATTTGATGAATCATTAAACTGTTTCGAGTAACGAAACCTTTTCCACATGAGCACATGTGAGGAAAATCTCTAGTGTGTTTTCGAACAGTGTGTTCCTTAACATGATTCAATTGATTAGCACTATAATCACAATAATCACACTTGTAATAACCCGTTGTAGAATGAATCCTTTCATGAACTTTTAAATGATCCTTGCGATGAAATACTTTCTTACATATCAAACAAGGAAACGTTTTCATGTAGCCTGTGTCCAACAACTTGGAAGTATAATAGCTCCATAATCTGAAAAGTAAAAATAGAATAAACTTAAGGACAATTTTTTAATTTTTAGAAGTAATTTATGAAATCTTAATCACTAATACTATTCATTGAAGAATACAGAAATTTTATTGTTAATAAACTTGTAAAAAATAAGAAAAAAGGTAGAATATGTAACAAGTAAAAAAAAAAAATTATTTTTAAAAATAAGAGTAACTGGAAAACCATACTTCAAAATTTAAAACTAGACCATATATTATATTTTTTTTAATCCCAATCGTCTAATAGATAAAAATATAAACAAAAAAAAAAAAATCAATAAATATAACAAATTAAATAGAAAATTCTATAACGTAAATAATTTGTAATATTTTATAATTTACCTTTTTAATAAAAAATATCACTTTTTTTACTGCAATTAATTTAAACATTCATTCATTAAAATGCAATGAAAACCCATTGTCTTGGAAATCTTTGGTCATTGTGGCTCATTTCGGTTCTCATCACAAAACGATTAATACTCCAATCAGCGAGATTCTAGAACAAACAATATCACTGCAAATGTGCTCATCTATGTACAGAGAAGATTGGTAGTTAACACAATGGACATGAACTCGACACCCGTTCTGCTATTTGCCTATCAGTGTGCATTTATTACTATCTGTTACACAATGGATCATTGAAAATGATGAATCAAAGTGCTATGATTGTTACATGACAATAATTCTGTTTGGTTTGACCACAGCAGTGCTTTAACCATTTTACCAATAGCATTGAATACATTCTCTTCAAACCAAATGTCGAGTAATCTTACAATTTAATTGCTTAGCTTCCTTTAGCCCAATTGCATGTCATCTCGCAGATGACAAAAATATGCTAATACCGAATAAATATGAACTGAAGTATGCTAAATTTTGATTGAAAGTTTTTTTTTTTTTTTTTTCACATATTATTTGCATGCTCAGTTGATGTTTTGGAACTCTAGCAATTCATTCATTGATTACCAAAATGTAATTATTTGCATGTTGGGATCAAAAGGCATTTGCAAATAACCTTTCTTTCAATTAAATAATTTCTTCTTGATATGTCATTTGTTTTTTGCATTACTTAAAATTTTTTATTCGTTCAAAACTTTTATGTTTAAAAAATTTAAATGAATATTGTACTAGCTATACATTTATCTGTAATAATGAATTAAAAACATTAAATGTGATCTCTAAAAATTAACCATGAAAATCTTAACTATTGAAATTCCAATTAAAATTATAGATTTCTTGCTAAAATATTTTCACATTCATTCTTGTATAATGAAATAAAAATAAAAGTTTTTACATTGAAAATATTTTTTCTTCTTTAAATTGTAAATGAATTTCAAATACATAGAATGAATTAATTTATTTAAAAATATTCAATTTGTATACAAAAAAATTAAACCAACAGTTGAAAAATTGACATATTTATACATTTTTACTTTTAAGAAAATTAATTCATGAATTATATAGCTTCTTGATTTTTAAAAGAATAAAAACATTCATTAACATAAAATTAAATAAATTGTTAACCATTTAATTATTAATAAAAAATTATTTTTAATTACATAAACATTTATTTGACATCATAAAGAATAGGTAAAAAAAAATAATATGGCAGTTTCAATCACAAAAATGCATATAGCAATTTACACAGCAAACAAGCAGATTTGTAAGAGTTTCTACATTTTACACAAATTAAAATTACTCTTCATTTTAATTTCCTAAAAGTTTTTTAAAAATTGTTATTATATTGTGAAAAACTGAAAGGGACAACTTTTCTTTGAATACAGAAAATAAATTAAAGTAAATTTCAGATAATATATCATTAAAAAAAAAAAAATAAATAAAATCTATTAATAATTTAGTTTCAGAACTCTTTAACTAAATTTTTAATGGAAGAATCATTACAATAAGAAAACATTTTTAATACCAAAACTTAATTTTCCTTTTTATTTATTTTTTATAAGACACAGATTATTTAAAAAAAAAAGATTAAAAATTTAAAGAGCATAATTAAAAATTCCAGAATTTTCATAATAGTGAAAACCTCTGTAAATTAATTTCTATTGTACTATAAAAAAATACATATTTGCTAATGACTGTAAAATTAAAAAAATTATTTCAGTTTATGCAAGACACTTAGAAGTATAAGGCAATTAATATGTATAACAATAAATTTATATTATATAAAATTTTGTATAATATCAGATAAAAATGGAAATATTATTGCACTAAACAAATGCAAATCTGTTATTAATATTGCTTAAATGAAACTTCCACATTCACATTAATGGAATAATTTATTTATTTTTATTAAATTACAAAGTATAATAAGCCAATGCATATAAATAAAATGACAACCTATTAGTTAAGTGTCTTTTAAATAAAAAAACCCATTAATTTTGATATTTTGATACATAGGTTTACAAAAATTAGGCTAATTATTATAAAAATATTCTTAAATAATAGGGTTTGTTATTCAAAACAAAGTTGAAAGAACAGCAAAGGAACTTAAAAAATGTACAAAAGAATTAGTTGGCTAAATATCTAAATGTAGTCCTAACATTATACATATATATATGTATATATATATCAACCAAGCAACTCAAATTCATATGAACAAAAATTTTTATTTCCACAAACTGACAGCAGATCTATACCAAGTCAAAGTGGTCACCCACCCGAGTTCTGGCCATAATGATGCACTGATACAAGACTGGCTGCCTATAAAATGTAATATATAAGAAATTTTTAATATATTTTGTTTAGAAATTTACAACTGTCACAAGGTAGACAGAGAAAGTTTGAATTAATTTATTGAAGATCAGGCATTTTAAACGATAGAGTCAATAACTTTTAACTTAAATTAGAATTTATTATTGACTAATTTTATGTAATCAATAATAAATTCAATTTTTAAACAAGCTTCTTATAGACAAGTTTGTAAATATACCCTCTTGAGTGATTGGACAATAATTTTGCATGCAGCAGTAACCTTCACATTTACCAATTAAACACATTTTAACATAAACGACAAAAAAAAGGTTAAAGGGAAAGCTTAATTATTAAAAATTTCTCAGCTAAAATGCGAACAAATATTTCGAACATAAATTTGCCACGTCTTATTTTCAAAACACTAAAATAGAATACTTTTTCAGTTGCAGTTAGAGCCATGTTACAAGGATATTAGAAATTTCTAGTTTCGATTGAAACTGTATTTCCACCAGACATTTTTTATTTCAATTCCAATGGCAAGCACAAGAATAAAAATAATAATAACAACAAGGAAAAAAATGCAAAAGAATAAACCTCCAAAAATGCAAAGATGGCCGAAGTCATTGCCTTAAAGAGTTCTCTCCTCGCTGGTGTACACTGGGCAGCAGTTCTTTTAACACGCAGTGGTCTTTCTTTTTTTTTTTTTTTTCCACCAGATATTACGAATACAAAGTTTCAGCCAATCAGAGAAGCCTTCTTCATTCGTTCCATCCCACGTATCAATGTAGGCAAACGTGCCCCTCTTATTTGTACACTTGCCATTATAGTTTTTTGTGTGTTTATGTACGCATGCATTTGTTTATTAGTCTGTCAACAAGTATAGTTATTTCTGTGGTGTGAGACTGGAGTTATCACCTGCTTAGAGCGGTGGAGGCTAATTTTGCTGCGTTTATCTCGATTTTTTTTTTCCCCCTGGTAATATAGATTTTATTTCCTTTATTTTGATTTCCCCATTCAGGTAAGTCACCTGTATTTGCATTTATTTCCTAGTTTTTTTTTTTTTTTTTTTTTAGCGACTTAATGGGAGTCTAGAAAGCCCGATACTCTGAGTGGACGAGCTTAGAGTTTTGACAAGGCAGGTAAAAATTTAAATCCTATAATCTCACGGAATATACCTCCGAAGACTTTCATTTCTAATTGGGACATCCTTTCAAAATTACAAATTGCACATGAAAATTGCACTCGTTTCTTTACCATTGTATTCGAGGTTTCAATTGATAACAAAAGCACATATCCAGAGTTCTAAAGGAAAACATATCATCAAAAGTAACTACCTTGAAATATATTGACTACATGCGTTATTTTTGTTGAATGTTTGCAATTTTTGATTTCATGTAGAACAAACTGTTTTCAACTTAACATTGTTCGTTTTATTATTTTTTTTAACATGATTGGTGCCATTAGTTTTCTGTAATATCCCCTCAAGACAGAAACTGCAATTCAAGGTGCAACGTAATATTTCAGAAGATCTACAAACTGCTTTCCAATATGGAACATTTACGCTTATAATTGAGGTTCTGACTGAATACTAAAAGTTCCTCCGAAAATTCTGGAAGAATTCAAGGCTACTACTACTATAGTTTGGTAGTAGTAGTCTTTATTAAAACTCAATTGTATCCGAGAAATCTAAAATTTTTGTTTGTATAATATGTACAAACTGTGCTTTTTTTTCCCCGTTTACCGATAAATATCATGAATAAAATTTAATTGTTCCTTGTTCGTTTCTTCTTCTTTCTCATATGTAGCATTTTTTCCCTCACGGAAAAAGTTTTGGCATTTCATTCCCAGGAGAGAGGAATGTATGTTATTGACAAGTTTTTAATAACCCATCACTCAAATTTGACAGCAGACAAGCAGTATTTTGATGGTTATACTACATGCATTTAGTGTTTTGTACTAATGAGAACAACCTATCACCCAAATTTGATAACAGATATTCGGTATCATATATAATGAAACAAGTAGTGATATCTGTGTCACACAGATTGAAACAACTACAGATTGAATGTGAACTGTACCACGAGTTGTTCCATCGTGATTGATGATAGAATACGAGCTGAGAAATGTCTACTCTAATAAGAAGTGAAGGAAGCGGACCATTCCTCTCTTGACGGATTTGTTTTAAAAGGAAATATTTGGTGAAGAGAGAGAGACTTCTGCGACGAGTCGACCAGAATTTGTTTTTCTTTTTCTCTCTGAAGTGACTGAATAGGTGGAGTTATCTCGCCTATTTTTCAAACTGAACTGCTTGTGATTTGGCAAATCATGCCGTATGATAATTAAGGTCTGCCGAAGACTGACAATTGGATTCGACGTTGACCCGAGAACTCTGAAAAACCAAGAATCTTTCGACCTTGGAGTGAACTGTACTTGTGATTTAATAGTGTACTTGTGATCAAATTTTATTTTTAATTTTTCGCTTCTTTGTATATTAACCCAGAGCCCATTATTTGTATATATATGTATATATTAGTGTTTGTGAATAAATATTAAAGTGTTCCCGTGAACTTGAAAGTGGTCCTCTTCTTGAAGCAATATATAGGTCTAATATAGGCCCAGACATTACACATATCTTCCAAAACCTACGAATCATGTATTATTCACCAAAACATTTCTCTTCCGCTGTTCAGATAAACATAATATTCTTAATAGTTTTTTAATATTAACATATGGATATTATATTATTATTTAAAAAGCATAAATCGCTTAATTAATTATTTTTTAATGATATTTTTTTTTTTTCCTTCATTGTTATTTCTCTTTGACAAATCGATGTGAAACCCTGTAATTATAAAATTCTTAGAAATAATCACTACATGACTATGATTATGTAAACAACTATTTTTTTAAAAATGAATTACGGTAATTAATTTATTAATACCAAATAATTCTATCTTATGATACCAAGAAAAACCCTATAACTTCTTGTTGATACAATTTTTTTTATTCAAAATTTTCATAAACTATGATTTTGCTAACCATTTTTTTTAAAATGAATTTCCATTCAATCACTATTTATTCATTTACATTTTATTTCCTCTTTTTTTGTCATATTTAGCCTAAATGTTTTAATTTAAAGACTATGATTAGTACGCTTTTACATTTTAATTTAAACAATTTAGCGGTTTGGCCCTCTGTACCACAGAACCGGGTTCAAATAGAGGTTCGAATCCAGTTAAACCAAGATCGTAGAGGGTAGGGGTGGTGGAGGGCAACATGTGCCTCCATAGTGGCTAAAGGAAGTTACCCCTTGCTTATGCCGGTAAAGATTAAAGTTAAAACATGCTAATTTATATCAATTGTTGATATCAGGTGCTATCTAGTATTATTTTTATAAAAACTATAATTTTGCAGGGAAAACATTCTTATTTTGGTAGCAAATTAATCGTTTCTTTAACTTAGACTCTGATTTGCCACAGGTTTTGGGTCGAATCCCGACGCTGGTGCCATGGATATAATTTTTAATTTTTTAAAAAAATGAATGTTAAATAGAAAACATGTCCTGTTTGCCAGTAGGCAGACGGCCTTTTGCTCACCATGGGGCTGTTGCGCCAATGAAGATTTCAAAATATTATGAAATCCCTTATGGATAAATAACAAAAAATTCTTTTAAGTCGCATTGAGTTATTTTTAATTTTGTATTCCAAAATACATCTTTAAATCATTTTTATTAAACATTTTTCTAATACATTTTTGTATTAATTTATTTATTCATATTTGGTTCTATCTGTTAAATCGAAGTTAAAAACCACCTGTGATACATTTAGAAATGATCACTATTTAGACTACGATTTGGGAAAGTACAAAATTTTTTTGTGATTTTTTTTTTTTCGATCAATTTATATTAATTCAATTTCTTTTACTCCTTAAATAACTTCATTTTATTTAAAAATATTTTTTTTATTCGTTATCCCACCAACCATTTTCACTTTACATTTGTATTTTCGTTTTTATTCTGTCATGTACATGCACAGTCTAAGTCTTGTATTTGCTAAGTAATAATCTAAATCGTGTACCAAGTCTTATCTCAAGTCTTGTATTTACACAGACTCCATAGACATCATGCTTTTACTTGCATTAATGATTGAAAAATATTTACAAAAATCCTATGAATTTCAACCAGTACAAGTTGGTAAGCATGATTTTTTCACGCTCACTTATCAGTGCAAAATCTCCATGTAAACAATTGATAGTGAATAGGATTGAATGTTCATCCTCTCCGATATCTAGTGAAAAACATGCTTCGATTGTTTATAATTTTTGCAACAATCTACTTTACTTGAACAAACTTTTCCTTTTCTTATAGAAACAATTTATATCGTTATTTATATATTAATTTCCCTAATTTAATAAAATTATATAAAAATATTCTGAAAATGATTTTTTTATTTTACAACATTTTTTTTTTTTCTAATGCGGCTGTCGAACTCTTAGCGCACTACAGGAGGTGCGTGTACTTGAAGATAGCTACGGACGCAGATTAAAAATACAGCCGCAACGCTCTACTAGACCGGAACCTACGGTTTTAAAGTGGATTCTGAACCACTACAAACATTCATGGCACTGCCGGGACTCGAACCCGAAAGCTGTGGTACCAGAGCGCTGGCCACTGGCCCTTATTTTATAAATTATTTTTATTTTTATAAAATTTTATTTTATTTTTAATGAAAGTAATACTTTTTACATGAATTTTTTTTACATATTGTTTTTTTTTTTATTCCGAAAACTTTTTTTAACAAAGTGTTTGCATGTGTATACGCATGACAAGTATTTTGATTTAATATATATTTACCCATATAAGTCATTGACTCATATTTACCAAAGATTCCTTTCATAAATCTTTTAAAATAAGATTATAAATTTGTTGATAAATACTTAAAAATTTGGGGTCTGAATGGCCGAGTGGCTAGCGCCCTGGCGCTCGGTACCACAGGTTTCGGGTTCGAGTCCCGGAGGTGCCATGGATGTTTGTAGTGGTTCGGAATCCACTTTAAACCGTAGGTCCCGGTCTAATCAGATCGTAAAAAGCGTTGAGGGGCATTGTTACCCGCGTCCGTGGCTTATCTTCAAGTTATACGCGCCCCCTGAGTAATGCAAAGTGAGTAACGTCTGTGCTGCGCTTGCCTTAAGGCATTCAAGATCAAATTGTCTAAGTGTTTGCCAGCTGCATTAGAAAGAAAAAAAAAAAGAAAATATTTAAAAAATTTTGTGAGACAACTTATTTCCTGCAAAAAAAATAAATAAATAAAAAAAGGTTAAAACTTCTGCTACATTAAATGAAGATACATTCAGAAAACTGTAAGATTATATAGCATATTTTTTTTCTATTGTGCTTAACTAAAGTCTTCTCACCATTAATCATACTTTTAAAGAATACTGGAATGTTAGATTAAACACGATTGGATGCAGTGTTAAGTTTTCATATATTTACAATTCCAATTCCGGAACTAATATTTTTAAGCAATGCATTTTATCTACATTTTTGACTACATTTAATAAAGTCATTTTCATATTTTTAAAACAGTCTTACATTCTTTTTTAACTTTGAAATTTCATCATTCAATAAATTTTTTTTAAATAGTCTTGGCCTGATGGCAGGTGACAGGCGCTCGGTTACGGATTCTAGTCCCGACGGTGCCATGGATGTTTGAAGTGGTTCAGTTCCATTTTAAACCATAGGTCTCTGTCTTATATGACTGTTGGCCGTGGGCTGACAACACACCTGACAAAAAGGAAACATCTCCTGTCTCGAAATCTGCCAGTAGGCAGACGGCCTTGGCCCACCATGGGGTTGTTGCGCCAATGAAGAAGTCAAATTTTTCATTATAGTTCTAATACAGAAAATGATTTTACTTTAAAAATGTTGATACATTGTGTTGTTATAATATAAAATAAATTTTTTAGTAATATTAAACTTTTCAGTAAAAAACTTTTAAATTTCATTATTGTTTACATGAAATTAAAATAATTGTAAATTAAAAAAATTTTAATTTACACATTTGTTGTGAATAAATCTAAGTCTAATTTTCTTGAGTTATTTTTAAAAATTTATTTGAAATTTTTTATTTTAAAAAATGGTTCGTTGCTTGAAATTTACTACAACTATTATTATTATTATTGAAAATACAGTACCATTTTTACTTTTTATAGTTAAAAAAAAAAAAAAATCGATTCATAATAAGAATTTATAACCTTTGTTACTTAAGGAATGCTTTAAATCAACCTGAAATGTGACTATGAATTATTTTAGCATAAAAAGCATTTCTTTTTGCAAAGCAAACATTTTTTAACCTTGCAATTTTTTCTTTCTACTGCGTTAGAAGAACAATACAATTACCCGGATGGAGATGCTGAAACAACCTTCAGTATTGGAGCTAAATGGACATTTTTAATGGATAATTTTTGTTGAACTTATCTCATTTCTGTAGAAATTTGGGCATATCCCTTTTCATGAAAATTTTTTTCTGCAACAATACATGTCCTGCATATAGAATTTATGTAGTATATTATTAGTCACTAATATTGTTAGTATATATTTTTTGTTTTTAATGCAGCTGGCAAACACTTAGACAGCTCGGTCTTGTATGCCTTAAGGCAAGTGCTGCACAGACGTTACTCACTTTGGCATTACCCAGGGGCGCATGTAACTTGAAGATAAGCCACGGACGCGGAGTAACAATGCCCCCGCAACGCTCTGATCCTATTAGACCGGGACCTACGGTTTAAAGTGGATTCGAACCACTACAAACATCCATGGCACCGCCGGGACTCGAACCCGAAATCTGTGGTACCGAGTGCCAGAGCGCTAGCCACTCGGGCATTCAGGCCCTATATTGTTAATATAAGAACATTTAAATGTTTGCTGATCATGAATAGTATATTTAGCTATTTATATAAGTTAAGTACCATCTTGCCAAAGAAGTACCATCCAAAGTATCCATCTATATGTATATCTATCTATTTTTATCAATCCATACAAAGAAGTACCAAGGCATTAAGTACCACCTTGGCAAATATCAAGCAAAGTTAAGTTATCCTATTATTCAGCGATGGTATGATATTACTTGATATGCGCATTTAATAAGGAGTTCCAGTGCAAATAGTCCTTCTAAATTGTTTATTTAACACATCTGAAAGGGGAAGCATATTCAAATTTTACTTAAAGCAGAGTCCAAACAACAAAACGAGACATGCGAGTAGTTCTCGCTAACCGATTATAAACTGCTTTGTGTCAGTGTGAACAGAACCCTTTGAGTGAATCAACTGTCTCGTTCCGCTCCAGCCAGGGTCAGTTTTTCTCGCCCACGAAAAGGATATCTCGTGGATGCTACTTTCAATCAGTTGTCACTCGCAGACAACATGGCTTGCTTTTCGCAGTCAGACGGAGAGATAACTAGTTGCTGGTCTCAGTCCCTCTTCTGGACGCGGCTTCAGATGAATAACATTTGCGTCACCTTGAACACGTAAATCACGTTTGCTTTAAATACGCGATGTAACTTGTAGACATTAGAGAAAGTTTTTGCATAACGTTTATTTATCGTCCGATATTTTTCTTCCTAGCGTGCATGCTCATAGGAATAGCTCAGTAGTGCAGTATTACAGATGCGCATGCGCAATAGGTACAATGTTTCCTATGAGCATGCGCGCTAGGAAGAAAATATCGGATGATAAAAAAAAACGTTATGCGAAAAACTCTCTATTGTTTCAAAAACGAGTTCAGCATCTTGCCGCATTGGTCAGACTACTTGATGGGAATTTTCCAGGTTTTCTCCCATACGATACGCAAATGCGGGGGTGGTTCCTCCTAAAAGTCTCCATGCAGGGGAGAATTAATCTTTTAATTTATATTTTAAATTTATCAATTATTTAATATAGTTGTTCTTTAATTTTTTTTTTTTATTTTTATTAATATTACTTTTTAATATTATTATTATTTTCAGTAATGTTATTTTTTATTATTATTATTTTTTAATATTATATTTTAGTTTATTAATTATTTAAAATTATTGTTCTTTATACATTTTTTTTCTATTCTTTGATTATTTTTTAATCATAAAATCTTTATATTTTTTTTATTTTATTTATTTATTTATTTTTATAAATATTATTTTTTAAATATTATTATTATATTATTTATTTATTTTCATTAATATTAGTTTTTAATATTATTATTATTTATTTTCATTATTCACCTTACATTCAGATTAGTATGCTATGAACAGCTTGATAGAAGTGAAAAGAGACATTAGATTTTTCTAAAGACCTGGCAAACAAACAAGGGATACCAATATAAAAATACTTTTTATGACCTTACCATAAATAACTTTTTTTCTTCAGTAAATAAATGAAACCACGTGTTATATTATATTAGCGTCACCTGTAACTTGCATTTCACTTGATTTCAGATGATACTGCACTCATTAACTGCAGCGTATTTGAGCAATGCAATTTAAAAAAGTGTATTCCATGTCATATAATCCAATTTTTTATTGGTATCCCTTTTGTTTGTTTGTCAGGTCTTAAGAAAATCTAATGTCTCTTTCCTTCTATCAAGAAGCTGTTCATAGCATACTAATCTGAATGTAAGGTGAATAATGAAAATAAATAAATAAAAAAATAATTTTGATGTAAATAAATAAAATAATAATAATATTAATAAAAATAAAAATAAATAAAATACAAAAAAATATGATTAAAAAAAAATCGAAGAATAGGAAAAAAATGCATAAAGAACAATAATTTTAAATAATTAATAAACTTAAAATATAATATTAATAAATAATATTAATGAAAATAAATAAATAAAATAATAGTAATATTTAAAAAATAATATTTATAAATATAAATAAATAAATAAAAAAAAAAAAAAAATAAAGATTTTTTGATTAAAAAATAATCAAAGAATTGAAAAAAATGTATAAAGAACGAACAATAATTTTAAATAATTAATAAACTTAAAATATAATATTAAAAAAATAATAATATTAAAAATAATATTAATGAAAATAAATAAATATAAAAAAATAATATTTATAAAATAAATAAATGAATAAAATAAAAAAAAATATAAAGATTTTTTGATTAAAAATAATCAAAGAATAGAAAAAAATGTATAAAGAACAATAATTTTAAATAATTAATAAACTTAAAATGTAATATTAAAAATAACATTCATGAAAATAAATAAATAAAATAACAACATTAGAAAAATAATATTAATATAAAAAAATAAAAAAAAAAAAATTAAAGATTTTATTTGAAAATAATCTAAGAATATAAAAAAATGAATAAAGAACAATAATTTTAAATAATTAATAAACTTAAAATATAAATTAATAGATTAATTTTCCCATCCATGTAAAAATAAACTCAGTTTCTAGAGAAATAAAAAATTTATTTCACACACACAAATGTTAATACACATATTCAGTACTTAAGATTACTCATAATTTTTTTATACTTTCAATCGTTAAAGCATATAAAAACTTCCGTTTTCTATTTTTTTTGCTAACAAATAAATAATTAAATCTGTTCAAATAAACATTTTTTTTTTTCTTCTTCTAAGTGCAAATAAGAATTTTAATGAGCAATAAGAATATTCGTAGTCATTCATTCAAGAACCTACAGCGTTTTCTATTTAAATATTATTCTAATCTTTTGTAAATAACAAATGCATAATGCAGAACATTTAGCGGACAAAAAAAAAAAAATTTGTTATGCATCGCATTGTTTTAGTGAAATAAATTAAAAAGAAAGTGCTTACGAAGTCACTTCCTTTTCAATCAAGTTGCATAACTGTGTGTCATGCTATTATTCTCAAAATAAATGATGGAAAGTTTTTATTTACTTTTAACCAGAAAATTTTGAAATAGAAATTTTAAAGAATATCGAAACAAACACTCACCATTTCTACAACTACATAGTACGACTGCATGGCATCTGGATATCATTTCATTTTCCATGGTTTTTAGTAAAAGTAGGAGTAAAAATTGTATTCATCATATATGCAGTTTTCTCATAAAACTTCCCCTAATAACCTCACAATTTATTCATAATAAATTAGCAATTTGATAATTTAGAAAAATTAATAAGCCATCCCTTCAAAGAATTTAAATATTTTAATAAGAATTTCAAGTTGAAAAACGACATCTTTAACAATAGTTTCGGTTTTGAAAATGAATGTACGCATGCGCAGTACCTACAGCTTTTACTTCACTCATCAGTTCATGTGGCGGTAGCTCTAAGCAGAAATGGAAATTTGACATTCTCGTACGTCACCTTTTACTATCGCACATGTGCTGTGTTTAGATAGGGTTTTGAATAAGCCAAAGATCATGAATTTGTATAAGCAATCAGAAATATGAGGATGTAACATGCCCAAAAAGAAAGCAGATAATATTATACTGTAAATAAACATTTCTTTTGAAGGTTATAAATTGAAGTATCACTTATGTATATTGCGCAACGTTTGCCGGCCTTTTTTTTGCTATCTTTTAGAAAGATCAACAAACAGTAAAGATGTATACGTGGATTAGATAGTATGGTAATAAAATAAGAAATTGTGCTTACGTGGTTGCATGTTTTACAGTTCTTATTTTGATCTGAAAGTAACTTCATCCTTAAAAAGTAAGCTTTAAAAATTCACAGGTGTTATTAATAGAGTTGCAGATACAAATTCAAATGTGTTATTTTATAGTTTATTGAATTGAATTTTAATACTTTTGTACTCATCAATTTCAAATAATTTATATTCTTTATTAGTAATTTGTGCTATCATGTTACTGGGCGTATCCAATTCTTTTAGAAATTTTTGTGATCTATGAAATTGTAATATTTGTATATTAATTAGATACCTGTGGTATGATTGGATCTCTGTGACATGATTGGATCTCTGTGACATGATTGGATATCTATGCTATGATAGGATATTTTATATTTGAAGGGATGTTTTAAACTTTTTCTGGGTTTTGTTGTTTTCAAAATTGTGTGAGAGCTCAGTTTAATGTGCTGTAAAAAAATTTTTTAAATATTGGTCCTTTTTTTGAAAATCAAGCTATAGTGTTAAATAGAAAATAGAAATACTAGATGCTCAGAGAAGTAATTTTTAAACTAAAATTCTAAATGAATCTCTTCTTAATAATCTTTTCAGAAAAAAATGCTAAATTATGTTGAAAATTATGATATCTAAATTGTATATTATTTATTTTTGAAAATTAAATTGTTAATAAATAATGTTGCACCATTAAATAATATTCTACATAGTTTTATTTTTGTGAACGTTAAAAATTTTAACATTATTAAAATTTTCAAAACACTTCCCAATTGTAAAACAATCTGTATTATTTGAAAGCATTTTTTGTGAAAAATATAAACTATTTCTATTGTAAGCCTTTTATATTTTAATCTTGCATGTAAGCCATTTATTTCGATTGCATTTTTAAAGTAAAAATTCAGTACATTTTTATATTTAAATATATGTTATATTGAATAAATACGAAAATGAAAAATTAAAAAAATCTGAATTGCATTATGATAATGACATTATGTGTATTATGAGAGCTGCAAACCAACATATTATTTAAATTAAACAACATTTTATAAAGTGATTAAAATTGCTGGCAATGAATATATTATTATAAAACTTATATAAAAAATTATATTTCTCTTCATGATTTTTGAGCACATTTTGTTAAAAAAATAATTTTTTTATACTTATTTAATAAAAATGAGTTTTTTTAATTATTGATATTGTTACAAGCAGCTATGACATACCTTTTTTTTTTTTTTTTTTTGAAAATATCTTAAAAACTTATTCTGTGGGATGCATGGAAATAATTTGAAAAACAGGATAGAAAATGGGGTTAAAAATGCATTTCAAACTTATATTCTTTAAAAAAAAACACCGAATTTGGCATACTGAGGCATTAGCCAATTTTTTCACACAATTTGTATACACACACACACACACACAGTGTCGATTAATATTGTTCCAGTTAAAAAGGTATATGACATGAAGGTAATAAAACAAAATTAATATTTATAAAAGTTGATAATTTTATAATTAAAATAGATTAAGTGCTAGATTCTAAAATATTTTCTTAAAAGGTTTTCTTTTTGTTTATATAAACTACAAATTTATACTTTTACTTTCTTTTTTTTTTTATTTCAGTTCAGAGATGTCTTCCAATAACTTCATCTTTGTCACCGGTGGGGCTGGGTATGTTGGAAGTCATTCAATTTTAGAGCTTCTCAAAAATGGATATGATGTTGTTGCTGTAGATAATTTTTCTAATTCTAGTCCAGGTAAAATTTGAAATTGTTGGCAAGTTTTAAAACATTTCTGAATCATGCATTTCATTTGATAAATTCAGCTTTGTTAAATTTTTATTTATATTTTTAAAATACATTTCTCTATTCTTTAAATGTTTTCATAATATTTTAAATATTTATTAATGTTTAAATTACTAAATAGTTGGCTATCCATTTCTAATAATGATTAATGCTAATTTTTATATATATTTTTATAAAATTTTAATTTTGAAATAATATGGTAAATTATATTTTATATTGAAAATATATTTTTAAATTAGAAATGAAATTAATCTTTTTAAATCTTATTGTTACCTGTCTTTGTAGAATATATGTAATTTTTAATTAAGATTTTAAAATATAGCCTCATCATATGTTTTTGACTAATACTAGTTATTGGACTACTAGGTCATTAGACCTTGAGTTCTCTAATAAATATCAAAGCAGGTAATGTGTTAACTCAAAGTAACACTATTATTTTTACTAGTAAATCAATGTATTAACTCATGTTAAAGTTCATCACCTGTTCTGAAAATTATTGGAGATAGTACAGGTAGTTAAATTCTCCACATAATCACCAAAAACATTGTGATGCCCTTCCATTTGAATCAGAATTTAATGGAACCATGAGCTGTATGCATATCAATATATAATTGTTTATATGTTCATTGTATTAATTTTTTTAAAAGTTGAAAGCATAAACTTCAAAAGAAAAGAATTAAATACCTTTAAAGTATAAATTGTATTAAATTTTAAAAATAAAATGTTTATGATTGATTTCATGAATTATGTTTTCTATGAAATCTTGCAGGAAGTGACAGTAGTGTACCAGAAAGTCTAAATAGAGTACAGAAATTAGCTGGAAAATCTCTTATATTTTATAAATTAGATCTTTTGGATAAAGATGCTTTAAAAGAAATTTTTCAAAAGGTATTTAGTTTTTATTTATTTTTTATTTTAAAAATCATGTTATTTTAAATTTAAAAAAACTTATGCTATATATAAATGCATGGTTATTATACCAGTAATACATGCAACACAAATTCTATGTTATAAATAAATATCAAATGTAAAACTTTTACTTTTGATAATTTTCTTTTATTGAATTGTTTGTTTAAATTTTGTATGTGCAAATAATATAAAATTTTATTTTTTTTTTATACAATTTAACTATATTGTATTTTTAGTGAACACTTTTTTAAATTTCTAACATTCTAAAAGATTCGAGAATGTAACTGTAAATAAAATTGCTAAAATTTGCCATTTAATATTATTGCCAGAATAAAAATTAATAAAGAAAATCATAATAAAACTTAAGTTCTATTAATCCTTTTTAAATGGTATTAAAGATTTAAAAAGAATTATATTCTTGATTTTTATGAGTAAATGTGCTTTGAAATTCTGGAAATTAGAGACTACCAGTTCCAAAAATGTGATATTACACATTCTGAAAGTATGTATCTTTTCTTAGAATATTTATTTTCCATCTCTGAAATAAATATGTTGTAAAAAGTTTGCATAATTACTTTGGCAGTGATAACAAATCACATGGTTCTTTTCTTTCAAATTTTCTGTTGCAGCTTTGCTAGAAAGATGTGTATGTGAGTTGAGATATAATTTGTTTCATAAACAGTTTCCAAATATTTGATATATAATTCTCAAAGAAAAAAATTCTCAAATTCTGTAAGAAAATTTCAGTTGTGTACTCACTATTCTCTGGGCTTAATAATATATAAAATAATTAATCTGAAATATTTTTGTCAAATTCTTATTAAAGAATAACATATATTCATTAATCAACCATGAAAAATAAGTGTTGCCATATCTCAATGCAAACTTATTTTGTTTCATACTAAAATTAGCATTTTAGGAGTAATTGATAACATTATCAATACAGGAATTGTTGGTTCTTAAGCAGTTTGAATACCTCATAAAATTTTACAAATCTAAGAATAATTCAGTAAGGTTTTATTAGAATTGTTGATTTCTGTATGCTATTTTTTTTTTAATCTATTGACTTCAATTTTTCTTTCTTTTTGTTATGTATTGAATTCCAAAAACTTACATAAATAAAGTGCTAAATTATATTAAACATATATGCATAATCAAATAATTCAGTGCTAGTTGAACATTTTGCTTTTGAAATGTATACTTAAGTTTGTGTTTTAAGTTCGAAATGCAATATGAAATTAATTCATAATAAGTTCAAGTTTAAATTTCATAAACAAAACAGTGTATGAAAATTTTTTTTAAATCTTTTATTGTACACGTGTAAAGAGCTCTTAAATGTAAATTATGATTTTATAGTTTTTAAAAATTTTAATATACTGTCAAACAAGTCAATATATACTTAATTTTTGATTTATTATGAATTATAATAAATAACTGATGCTAATATATGTATAATTTTGAAATGTAAATACTTAAAACTTTACAAAGTAACAATTTTTTGCAGCATTCATTTTCATGTGTAGTGCATTTTGCTGCATTGAAAGCTGTTGGAGAAAGTTGTCGTGTTCCTCTAGATTACTACAGAAACAATGTTGGTGGAACCATAAATCTTTTAGAGGTATTGATGTATTGCTTTTATATATTGCAATAATATACTTTAAACATATCCACAACTTTTTCTTTTTATAATGTCTAAAACAACTGTTTATTTAAGCCAACTATTTATTATTATAATAAAAATGCATTTAAAATTTGTTTTCTTGTAAAGTAGCTTGTTGCATTTATGGAAATACTTTTTCTATTTGGTAATGAATATATGTTTGATTTAATTTCATATGGATATTTAAATAAATAATATTGTTTGTTAAAGCATTTTATTCATTTTTAACATTTAAAGTATTTTATTGATTTTTTAAGTTTAATATTTTAAATTTCTTATAAGAATAAAATATTAGTTAAATATTTGTGTTTTTTATAATTTTTCACTGAAGTTCAGAAAATTATGTTTAATATGCCTTAAAAAAAAAATTTATTTTACAATTTCTTATTTTTAATATGCATTGAAAATTTCTTTTAAATTTGGGATGGACATTTGTTTTTACTTATTGGTTTTTTTATAAAAAAAATTTTTGAATCCAACTTAGTTGATATTGAATACTTTTTCTTTATGTTTTCATATGGTGATATATATTTTTCTTTATGCTATGTAAAATAGGTGACACACAAAAAGAAATTGGATTTGATATATAATTATTATGTACTATTACACAACCAAATGCAGTAGAAAGATAGCAAAGAAAGCATTTTTCTCCATTGCCTTTATAGATATATTAAAAAGGGTTATTCCTATGATTCATTCTGAATAAATGAAATCTACTGTAAATTTACTGTATCAATAACTGAATGACTTGTCAGGAACAAATTGCTGCAATTTGAAAAATCATACATCTGAAAACATCAAATATAGTTAATATGACCAATTGAATGTGTCACTGTATTTGTATTCAAATTCTCAAGAAATGTATTTTAATATTATAATGTAACACAACATTTAATTATTTTATGATATATAACAAAAAATTAAAACATTGAATCCCCTTTTATCTAATGTAGGGAAATTTAACATATTAGTACTTATTTAGGATAAATAATAATAATAGATGATGTTGCATGTACTGTTACTATGTGTGTGTGTGTGTGTTAATATTATAGCATCAAAAAATTATATGCCTTAAATCTTTTTTATTATATGAGTTGATTAGCATACTTTTTTGAGTAATGATTAACATCATTTTTAATGAGGATTATCATTTAATAAAGGCATAATTATATACCATAATTTTATTTTGGAATTTTTATCTTATTTTTAGAATTTTTGTATTTTTATGCATTCATTTTAACATTTTCTTCTAAATAAATAAAATATTATAATACATTATTTTAAAAAAATACATATATTATTTATTTTTTTTCTTAAGAAGTTAAAAGGTGAGATGTTTTTAAATTAAGCTTAAGTATTTAATTAAAACTTGAGTTTGTATTGAGCAATAATCTACAGTTATTGTAAGTTCTAAGAAGTTATTGTAAGCTCTTTAAATTTTTTTCATTTTATGTTATTGTAATTTGGTTCTTTGAATTGTTTTTTATATTAGTTATCTTTAGCCTGACCTAACTTGAGTGATTTTATGATTTATTGGAGCTGTTAAAAATATTATCTCTAATGAGATTATTATAAGTTTATTTTTGATCATGAAAAAAAAGAAGAAGAATTTAAGAAAATATTTATTTTGTAGGTAATGCAAGAATTTAATGTGAAAAGACTGGTATTTTCAAGTTCTGCTACAGTTTATGGAGTACCAGAATATCTTCCTATTGATGAACATCATCCAGTCGGGTCTACATGTACAAATCCATATGGACGCACTAAATACTTTATTGAAGAGATTCTAAAAGATGTATGCAAATCAGAAGAAGTGAGCATTGTGAATTACACATTCATAAAATTATTAGTCATTAACATCATATTATAACATATTTAGAAATAATTTTTGTCGATTATACAATGTGTAGTATATAATTAAAAAAATCTAAATTAAGAAATTAATTTTAAAAATGCAGTTTAACATATTGAATGCCACAAAAAAAGAGTTTATATATGTATTTTTTCATAATTTAGAGGTGTCGGGGTAAGTAATAATACAGATGGTGTATAATAATCGCTGATTAAAAATATATTTCTTAAAGCACAGGGTATGTTATGCTTTCAAATAAAAATTAAAAATTATATCTCAAAAGAAAGGAAAATAGTTCTTAATTATAATTTATAAAGTCATGTTTTGTTTTTAATCCTGAAAGATATAAAAAATAACTTTTATTTCTATTTTTAAAATATATCATGAATAATTATGTTATAAACATTTAATTATATCTAGATTTTTAGACATAAAGGATCCATTTCATTATGCTAAGTGTGTTATTTAGTTTCTTCATGTACTCTTATTTAGTTTCTTCCTGTGTTATTTAATATTTTTTACTGTAATACTGTACAGTATACTGTATCTTAGCAGTACTGTAATCAATGATTTAGATAGATCAATAACAAGTTATATCTTGTAGTTGGCAAAGAAAATCAGATTTACATCTATAAATGTTCTTATAGAGGGCTGTGAATGTATTAAATTATTGTTTATTTTTTCTATTTAAATTTAGGGATGGTTTATAACTTTGCTAAGATATTTTAATCCTGTTGGTGCCCATGAATCTGGAACAATTGGGGAAGATCCCCATGGTTTGCCTAATAATCTTATGCCTTATATATCTCAAGTTGCTGTAGGGCGTATAAAAGAGCTTCAAGTTTTTGGCAGTGATTATAAAACTATTGATGGCACTGGTAAGTATTTAAAATTGACTGTTGGTTAAAAATCATATTTAACTGTTATAAATCTCCTATTTGGTTTTATTAATTCAATACTTATGTAAGATATTTTGTATCAATTTGCTTGATGTAACTGTATGTCAAATAATTAATATACTATATAATTTGAAATTTTTAATTCACATATTACAATTGTTTATAAAGCTTTATTATACTTAGAAAAATAAAGTAATATTACATTAGGCCTTTTTTTTTTATTACACTGTGTAACATTATATTGAGCATTTATTTATTTTGCACCTTTTTTATTAAAAAAAAGTCATACAATCAAAATTTTTGTTATATAAAGCTATATTTTACTTGTAAACATTACTTTTATCTAAATTACTACTATTTGAAATGTAATTAATATTACAATTTAAATGTAGTTATGGATTCAATATATTGCATTATTTCTTCTGTCTCTGGGAACATTATAAAGACAGGCTTCTTTATTTTGTTGATTTCTGGATATTACCTAAAAATAAAATGTTTATCTGTTATGTTTCAATAAACATTATAAAACATATTTTATAAATAATAAATTTATTACATAATGAAATTTTGTGTTTATATAATCTTTAAGATATTCAACATCTTATCTACCTTTTCCACATTTGATGGATGAAATTATATGTTGTGATTAGTAAATATTGTAATTTCAAGACCATAATTTATTATATTGAGAACAAATTTGGGTGTAAAAAGGATTGAAAGTATTATAAAGGCTAACATTAATTTTAGAATTATGTGTAAATGTTTTTTATAGAGAATGTTTATGACATTAATTATTACATGTTTTAAAAGGGTCATTTATATTTATTTTAAAGTAATAAAGTCTATGTTAATAAACAAAAGTGTGCTAAAATAAGTGATATGAGGGTATGAAATAATTCATTAAATATTATGATGACACATCTTGACAAGTTCAAATGGTTTTGAACATATGTTTTGGAGACTTTTATTTTGAAAATCAATATTAAATTCATTATTTTTAAATATATTTAAGAAATAAAAACATGAATTTTATAAAATTAGTTAAAATTTTTTTTTTTATTTCGCTGTTTTGATCTTATTAAAAAATGTTTTTTGACAGTTATTTATTTATTTTTTTTCATAAAATAACTTAACCTTTTTTATATCTTTGAACAGAATAATTTATTTTATGCACAGTTTAAAAAATTAGTCATTTAATTTCAGAAAATTTTAGTCGCACCCATGATCACTGGTAATTTATGAAATCATTTAAATATTTTATGTTTTCTATTACTCCATTTTTCTCTGTACTTTTGAAATCATTTTATTAAAAGTCTTAATAAGTAGGGCTTTTTTTTTTAAATAAATTTATAGTGATATATTTCTATTTTTTTTTTAGGTGTTAGAGATTACATTCATGTTGTAGATTTGGCAGAAGGTCATGTTGCAGCTGTAAATGAAATTTTGAAAGAAGATGTTAATGGTTGCAAGGTATTGGTTTATTTCAAGTCATTTTCTAATCAAAATTTGATATTTCTCTCGAATTCATGATATAAGCTGAAAATCTAAGTGATTGAAAAATTTGTTTGAAGAAGCTAGAATAATTGATTGTTGTTTTTCATTTTATTCTATATTCATTTGATCTTCTATTATGTTTTCATATTTCTTAAATATTTAAATGATTTATATTTTTCATGAAAATTAAAAAAAAAAAATTATAACAAATTTTTTTTAATTAAAATGATTGGGTAATTTGTATAATTTTTTTTTTTTAAATAAAATTCTTTGCTATGTATAATAAATTCCTATTTAAGGATTTTCTTTTTAAAATTTCAAGAAATTAGCAACAGTTTTGAATTTGTAAAGCAGTTTTCCCTTTATTATTTAAACATTTTCTTTAAGTAAGGTTGTAGACCCTGGTTAATCAAAAAAAACCATAAAACTTCACCATTTGCTATGTATAATCTTTTTTTCTTTAAAATTTTGAAATTAGCAACAGTTTTGAATTTGTAAAGCAGTTTTATTTTATTATATAAACATTTTTTTAAGTAGGTTGTAGATGTATTTTAATTAAAAAAAATACAAATACTTCACCATTCCTTTAATCTTTTTTGACTTGCAAATTTTGGTTCTTAATTTTGTCTTTTAAAGATTTATTTTATTTTGCTAATGTTTTTATTATGCTAATGTATTTTTTTAATATTTATACTTATTTTAATATAAATTATGCAATAATAAACTTTTTTACTACCTATGATTTTGATCATTGGATTTATTTTTGCTAATGAGTAATTATCAGAGGATTATTATTGATGCTAATAGTGGTTTTGCTGTATTTGAATAATATTTTTTTTTTTTTTGGGAATTACATACATTTAATATTTAGCTTGTTGGTTTTATTAGATTCAGTTGAATTATTTGGTTTTTCTTTCAATGTTGTGTGTTCATTTTATTAGAACATAAGTTTTACTATTTTAAAAATTTTAATGTTCTGGTTTGAAAAGTTGTTTTATATGTATATGATTGTATATGATTTAGAAATATAATAAAATACATTAAAGAAATTTAGAAATATCTTGTTATTTATTGAAACAGTATCATACCTTAAATTAATTTTCCAATTCTGTAATTTGTAATTATTTCTCAGTGCTGTGTTGTTATTATCGTGAAACAGATTTGATTGGTTTTAAGTGAACCTGACTTTCATTTGTATGAAATTTAATTTTTAAATCTTATTAATACAATATTGTTCTCCTTTTGGGAGTATTTTGAATATTTTTTTTAGAAATATGTAAATATTTAAAATGTATAACTTTTATAGAAAAATATTTTTACTTTTTATCTAGTTTTTTTTCTTGCCATTTGTATGTTTACAAATGTTAAATAACAACTCTGATCTATTTTGTCTTGCATCCATTAATGTCATTTTTTAACGTTATAAATATTTAATTCCTTGATCAACAGCAAGGCTTTCACTTGCCTATTACTTTTCATTATTGTATTTGTAAGGAAGAAGAACCTAGGAAATATTAATTTAATAATTATAATGTTTTTTTTGCCATTACCAGGTAATCATTTATATAAAATTATTTTAGTTGATAACAAATGAACTGATGTTATCAAAAGTGACGGACATTAAGTTTTCTTTATTTGTTATGATATAAAAATAACTTATTTTTACATTATGAAATGGTTAATAACATTTTATGTTTGTATAAATATATTGTGCTATTTCTTCTTTTGTCAGGTTTACAATTTGGGTACTGGTGAAGGCTATTCTGTGCTACAAGTGATACAAGCATTTGAAGAAGCTTGCAATGTCAAAGTACCATATAAAATTGCTGGCCGTCGAGAAGGTGATGTTGACAGTATATATGCTGATGTATCGTTAGCTGAAAAATGCTTAGGATTCAAAACCAAGCGTTCATTAAAAGACATGTAAGTTTATATATCACAAGTTGTTTTCTGTGATGGTTAGTTTTTTTTCTTCAAGAATGTTTCATTTTGTTGATTGTCATAGATGAAATAAAGATAAAAAATAAAGTATTTAAATATAGTGCTTACCTATTATAAAAATACAATAGTTTTCATATGTCATTGTTTTTATTTTATTGGTATAAATGCCAATAATTTGATTTATCAAAATTTAATTTTTTTCTTATAAATAATTTAAAATGTTTTATAAAAAAAAAAAAATCTTTGTTACTGAAAGTTACGCCACATGTACTTGCTTACCAAAGAATTTGAAATTGATTGATTTTGAGTAAAAGCAAACTTCAATGACACGTATTTTTAAAAGTGGAGAATTGTGGCCAATATTTTTGCACTGCAAATTATTGGAAAAGTAAAACTTGCATGCAGATGAAGCTTTTGTAGAACATTGAACTGTTTGCACAGTATGGAAAGTTTTATAATTTTCGACACCTCCAATTTCTGATAAATTATATGTATATATATATGTGTGTGTGGGTGTGTAGACTTATATAAATATCACTGTAAGTTCTCTATGAAGAAAAATAATTCCCAAAATAGTACAACATTCACCATCATATTTAAAGTGATGATGCATCATTTACCGAATTTAATTTTTCACTTGATTTTCTTTCAATCACTTGGTTGAATGAAGCAAAATAAGATTTAAGGAAAAATGTTTTTTTTTATTAAATGATACCTTTCATGTTTAAATTTTTTCACAACAGTTTTGTTATTAAGAGGGTGACATTTTATTATTTTAAGTAAATTTTTATATAATTAAAATCCATTACTATTTTATTACAATTGAACACGAGGAAAAATATGACATGTAGTATTATTTATTTTTGTTTTGTAATTGAGTGATTAAGGTAATTATTTATCTAATTAATTTTATTTGATTAAGGTTTTTATAAAATCACAATTTTTTTATTAAAACAGATTTAAAAAAAAAAAAAAAAAAAAAAGACGTCTCCAATGGCAATGCAGATTCAATGTGAATCACTACCTTAAATAAATGTTTTGGCAATTATTTTGCCTTAAATTTAAAATGCACAATCATAATTATTTTTTATAAATTTGTATAATCAACATAAAGTGTTACATTTGAAATTAAACTTAAAATGTAGCTCTTAAATTTTGTACTTAACATCCATATAACTTTTTCTATTTTCGTCAATATGTTTATTATTTAACTTGAAACTTTTTTATTCTAGGCGCTGATACTTGGAGATGGCAATCAAATAATCCTATGGGATATAATAAAACCACATAATTTTTGTGGAGTTTATGATAAAACATGTTGTATTCAGAGTTTTGTTATTCCTATTTCTATTTGCACCAAAAATATTAAACTAAACTAAACTAGTCATCTTACCATATGGAAAAGAATCTCCATTTAAATCTAATGGGATATACTTTTCAGTGAACATAGAGAATATGTATGAAATTACCTTATATTGTCAGGATAAATTTTTCATATAGTCATTTAACTTGCATTTTGGAAAACCAAGTATATAATGCAAAGAGCTTTCAATTTATAAAAGGATTAAAATCATTAACAAGTATTTTTAAATAAATTATCTGATAGTTAAATAAAGTAATGTGGATATTTAATTAAATTAAATGTAATACATAGATTTATAATTTCAATAAGTTTCTTTAGTTTTTTTTTAAATTAATGCTAATATTTAATTTCTATTTAAAATTTTTTATTTTGATAAATGTTTAATTGGCTTTTCAATTAATGTTAGGATTATTATTTTTTTAATTTTTGTATTACATAAAACTACAAAATTAAAGGTGTTTGTAAATATTTGTCTCATTTTAAATATGACTTATGTTTCATTTCACATTTAAATAATTAAAATATTTATTATTTTTATTTATCTGTATTTTTTCATCAAAATACAAAAATTGTATTGATAGTATTTTTACCAATGACATAAATTTTATCTCTGCCGCAAGAATTTTCACATGGCTTTTTATTTAATGTTTTTAAATGTATCAATGTTATTTGACTTTTTTGCCAAAAGAAATGATATAGTAGTTTGAATTTTTGAGTTTATAGATGTTTTTAGTTGAAATTATATTATTTAAGAACAAAAATGAATTTTTTAACTGAAGGACTTTTTATATTTCTAAAGTTTTATATAAAAGGCTTCTAATTCTTAATGTGTTACAAAGTTAATAAACACCTAATATATGTATTTTTTATTTTATTTTCTTTTTTTCTGGATTATTTTAATATCAATTATTTTATAGCTATGATAGTTACTATATTTGTTTTATTAATTGAAAAGTGTTATATTTTTGCACTATGTGTTATTTTTTGAACGCATTGAAACCTATTGTTTATTTTGGGAGGTAATTATGAATTACAAAATATGAATATGGTATTTGATTTTATAAGCATTGACATACTAAATAAAATATTTCCATGGGCACCATAAAAATCTGAGATAAGTTATAAGAGCATAATAAAGACTCAGTGGAATTAGAATAAATATGTGAATACTGCATCACTGCCATTTTCATCAAGTATACTAGATGTTAAATATAAATTTGTTTCTTCTGTTGTTTTATGCAAAAAATTGCTTGTGCTGATTTTCTAACATTTAATAACTATCACTGACTTTTTTTTTTGGTTGAATTGATATTTTATATTAAAGCTTTTATAAATATAAATAGATTTTTTTTATGTACATAGCCAATTTGGGTTATTTGCATAAGTGAAAAACACTGAATATTTACAACTTGAAATAATAAACATGATTTGAATTAAGTAATTTCTATCCTTATTCTGATTTCTACATATCTCAAAAATTATTCGTATATTATTAATGTATTTACTCAACTATTATTAATGTATTTCTGAAATAGTACAGTTTAATTTATAATTAAACTGATTTAATTTCAAAATTTTTATTGTATTTTAAAGAAATATTTGTAATTGTGATTAGCTATAATTCTAAAAATTAAATGTAAATTTTTTTTAAAGAAGAATTTTAATTAATAAAATTATTTCTATATAGGTTTGCTCTGTAATCAGTAATCAAACTGTAATTAATTGCAAAATACAATTATTTTGTATTTAATAATTAATTAATTTTGTAATTATAATTCTTTTTTAGTTGTAATTTTATTTAACTAATCTAGAATAATGAATTTTGAAGATATTTTGCATGTAAACTGCTTTTAAATTTTACTGTTATTGTGTAGTTGTTTAATCGAGTAAATATTTTTTATTTTGAAATCATTTTTTAAAAAATCAGAATTGATTTTAAAATAAAAATTGAATAAAGTTAAATTATGATATCTATTCATTTTAAGCCTATAGCAATTATAATTGCAATGGCTATGTCTAATGATTTATGTATAAAAACTCTTTCTTAATTGTATGTAATATTTATGTAAAACTGTTTTTTTTTTTTTTGTCTTTCAAATATTATGAAATTTCTTTTTCAAGCAGAAATGTTACATAATGCAACTGTGATGTCTTCTAAATTTATATTAATAAAGTTTTATTTGATATTTCATATTGCAAGGTTACCCTGAAAAATGGCATCTTTCTCTAATGAAAATTTTATTGCATGTTATAATGTTATTTATATTAATTCTCGCATTTGTTATTGATTCAATTAAGCTTTATTATACAATCATTCATAAAAATGATGTTGTGGTTGATTTTTAATTACCATTATTACTATTTTTTTGTTCTTAATGCCAAATTATTGAAACCAAAGTGATTGATTTTGCCTTTCTATTTTTGAATTTCAAAAATCTAGTCACAGTGAGTTTCTTTTAATAATTTTTTTTTCTTTATATTCTCTTAAATGAATAATATTCAAATAATGGTTGTTATTTATAAATTTATTGAACTATTATACTTTTATATGACAAATGAGAAATGTCAAATAATTTTTAATTAAAATAAATTATTTGTGAATTAAATCTACTTTTATAGATTCACTATTGTTTGAGTTTTGTTATTTCAAATATTTGTTTTAAATAATGAAATTTTGCATCCATTCATTCATGATCACTTAATACAATAAAAATGATGTATAATTTAATTGATTTTGTAAATATTTATTAAGTTTCCATATTTTTCTTCTTTCTGTTATCAATAATATATGAAATTATTTTGAACAAAGATATTTTAGTTATTGTGAGGATTTCTAGAATTTAATTATTTTTTGTTGTGTTTGACTACATGTTTTCTATAAAGTATAAAATAATTTTATTTTATTATCATTTCTTTTATGCATAAAATTTGGACATAACGCTACATTAACGTTTTTTATTGTATGATTGCAATAAATGAAATGTGTATAGATGTCTACACAATATACTGTTTTTAATGCATTTCATTCTTATGAACAAAGTACTGTAATTTTTGCAAACAAATTTTTGCTGTAATTAGCTAAACAATTTTATGAAAATGAAGATTTTTGCTAGTCATTGATTTATGGAAAAGAAAAATGTTAATAAAAAATATATTATTAATTTGATGTTTGTTTTTACTATAAAACATTTTAAAGGAATTATTTGGCTTAAAGATTATTTTATTATCAAGAGTTTTAAATTAATTTTTCACCTTTTATCTGTCACACTTTCACAGACCATGGTCTTGCAAGATTAACAATCATCAATACAGTAACATGAATATTAAATATAAATCACCCTGTATAAAAATCTACATGATTAAGACATATTTTATTGTGTTTATGCAAATTTTTAACCTATGTAGACAATATTTATTTCTGACTATCATTGTAGCAAATACAAAGTTAAAATTAGTACATCAGACATTAATTGAATATTCTTGTATTGATCAAAACATAAAGAAAAATTAATACTGTGCATTGGTTGTTAAAACAAGTTGTGACAAATTACTCTATGGCAAGGAAAAAATACTGATGAATCTGCATTACTGTTTAAAAAAGTATCTGGTATTGTGGTTCTCCCGTGTTTCAAATCTCACCTTTTTCAAATAATCGTTACGAATTAAACACAAAATTTTTTGATTTCTGCAGATGAATGTTGTACTGAAATAAAAACTGCTAATTATGATAAAAACTGAGGGAAAATGTCAGTAGAACTCATAATTTTGTGTTTAATTCTTAACGATTTTTAAGATAAAAAAAAAAAACTGTTAAGGTTCAAGGTCGACAAACAAACCGAATACGCAGGAAAAATTTGAAAGCGAGCAGCTCGATCGGTGCTGGATTCTAGAAAGTGTCGAACCATCGATTGCCTGTTTAAAGAGTCTTGGACACTTCCTGCATCTAACCGAATACGTTACTAATGGGTCAAGAGTCGGACGTATTGAGTGTCCCAAAATTCACACAAGTAGTAATGATTTTAATAAAGGGTATAAGAGGAATTATTTAAAAAACAATTTGGTATAGTCCCTCCCCCTCAAACACCAAGTCCAAGATGCATTTGAAGGGGAATCGGCTCTTTTGTTACCAAATATTCCAGACGATTTAGGATGTTCAGGAATTCGAATCTGGCGGGAATTTTGGGACACGCTGTAGCAGTGATTTTATTACTGTGATTTATCAATCACAACTGTAACTGTGATGCAAACATTCTAATCCCCTTGCATTAAGAATGAATGTTTTTAAATGATAAAAGGAAAATATGACAAAACCAGTGAAATAGCACGAGAAAATCATATCAATCAGTTGTTTCAGCAATCAATTAGCAAATTGTTAAGTTAATTAAAATAAATTTGCAAGAAAAGTACAGTTTTTATGATTTGGGGGAAGCATTTACTGGTACGAATTACTGATGTGATCAGCAACAATATTCCTGTCAGTTGACAAATCAACAAACGAGCAAAAGCATTTGATAAGTAAAAAAAATAATAAAATATAAAGTGAATATGCATTTGATTCTAATAAAATGATTTTTCTATTCAGTTTACATAAAATATTATTGGCTTACGAAATATATTTTAAGAAGTAAATTTCGTTCGTAAGTCGTTTATTATTTTGACATTGCAATGCTGCCAGCATTTCATTACGTTTATTTTTAAATTGATCTAAATATTCTATATATTAGAACTGTGAAGCTCGGTATATATATTCAACGGTTTTGGGGCAAACTTTGAGAGGTGACACAGCTTACTAAAACATATATTTTTTTGTGTAGGAATGTATGGTCGGAAATGACGTGCTGAGGAACGAAACAAATTTTCGCAACAGCCAAGCGCAATGCTGCAACTGATACCCGTTGCAACTGGCAAACTGATACCAATCACGTGAAGTGGAGAAGCGTTTTAAGAGTTCAAAGAGTTTCATGTTCTCTGGCTGGCAACCCTGATGTGCACTTTTTAATAAGCTTTTATTATTTCACCTGCATGTTTGTTTGTTTGTAACTGACTCTTTGGGCTCGATTTTGCCCTACTTTAAGCGATCAGATTTAATTTAAACGTTGTAGACTTATCAAGGACCGACGACACTAAAATAGTTTGATAACTTTATTATCTCATCATGATTAGGATTGCCAGGATTTGTGATTTTATTTTAACTTATGAAGAGCAATTTAACACATGTAGAGTGAAAGTACCTAAGACATTCAAACCTACGTGGGACAACGGATAACGCGCCTGACTACGCGATCAGGAGATACCCCTGTTCGAATCCTAGCTGGTTTGACATATTCGCATTTAGCCTTTGTTTTACACACAATTAAATTATTGTAAGAACTATAGTTCCAGTCCTCCGTACAGGACCTCATTTAAATATTATAGTTTAAAAACACGCTTTTAGAGTTGTTAATCAAACTAAAAGCGTGCAAACCGAAGCCAGCAACCGAAAAAAAAAAAAAAAAAATTGAAATTCCATAAGAGCCGGGAATTTTAAATTGAAAATTAGTTTTTACTTTTGGACACAGTAGTAACATACATCATAGCATCTTAATTTAATAACTTGAACCTTAACCTTTCTGCACATTAGTAGCTCATCTTACTATTAAGGCGGGTGACAAAATCTGTTAGTATCACTTTTTCATATGTTGTGTTAAGAAAATGAAATGTTTCATTATAAATTCTCATTAACTTTCATTACATTCTGCCAATAACTTTTACATTTAAATAACATCACAAAAGTATTCCTGCTTATAACAAGCAAAATTGTAAAGTTTCTTTCCGTGCGACACATATCGGAAAATATACTCAGTAAGCTGTTCTCAAAAACTTTACACTGAAGTGACAAAAGTCATGGGATAGCAATATGCAAATTTTCAGATGGCAGTAGCATCGCGTAGAACAGGTATAAATGCGCAGTGCTTTCGCAGAGCTTTCATTTCTGTTCAAGTTATTCCTGTGAAGAGGTTTTGACGTGGTGATGACCGCACGACGGGAATTAACAGACTTTGAACGCGGAATGTTAGTTGGAGCTAGACGCATGGGTCATGCCATTTCGGAAATCGTTAGGGAATTCAACATTCCCAGATCCACTGTGTCAAGAGTGTTATTTCAGGCATAACATCCCACCATGGACAGCGCAGTGGTCGACCGCCTGCACTTAACGACCGAGACCGGCGACGTCTGCAAAGAGTCGTAAATTCTAACAGACAAGCAACACTGCGTCAAATAACCGCAGAAATCAATGTGGGACGTACAAGGGACTTGTCTGTTAGAACTGTTCGGAGAAATTTGGCTTTCTTGGGCTATTCCAGCAGAAGACCGACTCGAGTGCCTTTACTGACAGAACGACATCGCTTGCAGTGACTCTCGTGGGCACGTGAGCATATCGGTTGGTCCCTAGATGAATGGAAAACCGTGGCCTGGTCCGATGAGTCACGATTTCAGTTGGTAAGAGCTGATGGTAGGGTTCGAGTGTGGCGCAGACCCCACGAAGCCATGGACCCAAACTGTCAGCAAGGCACTGTTCAAGCTGGTGGTGGCTCCGTAATGGTGTGGGCTGTTTTTTCATGGCCTGGACTTGGTCCTCTGGTGCGACTGGACCGAACATTGACTGGAAATGCTTATGTTCAGCTACTTCGAAATCACTTGCAGCCATTCATGGACTTCATGTACCCAAACAACGATGGGATTTTTATGGATGACAATGCGCCATGTCACCGGGCCACAACTGTTCACGATTGGTTTGAAGAACATTCTGGACAATTCCAACGAATGATCTGGCCACCTAGATCGCCCGACATGAATCCCATCGAGCATTTATGGGACATCATCGAGAGGTCTGTTCGTGCCCAAAATCCTGCACCATCAACGCTTTCACAATTATAGACGTCTATCGAGAAAGCATGGCTCAATATTCCTGCAGAAGACTTTCAACGACTTGTTGAGTCGCCGTCAGTTACGTATTGCTGGCTTGATGGTCAGAGTGACTATCGCCTCTAGAGCTCGAATACCACAGGTTCGAGTCTCGGTGATGTCATAGATGTTTGTAGTGGTTCGGAATCCATTTTTAAAACGTAGGTCTCGGTCTAATATGATTGTTAGCGTAGGGTTAACAACCCTACCCAACTCAAAAGAAAATTTTCCTCTCTGAAAATCTGCCAGTAGGCAGACGGCCTTGGCGGGCCAACTAAATGATTGATTTCTTGGATCTGTCCTTAAAAATTTTTCAATATCATGAATTCGTTCATATATTTGCATACTAATGAATGGTTGGTCATGAGATTATAAAAACATAGTAGAATAGAAGGAATACTATTTCCTTAGATGGGGAACATGAATTCGATCAATATTTTCATATAAACTATTATTTAAAAATTAATTATATAAAATAATGTTTTCTTTAAGTAATAAAATGCATAAAACACGTAAAAAATATTTTTGAGAACATGTACTGAAATTTAATTTAAAAATCATAAATTAGAAGTTAATTTAGTACGTTTAACTATATTAAATTATTATAACCCCACTCTGGTATACGTCCTAATCCGTTCGAGTTCCTTAAATTTATATCAAACAGGATGTTCACCAAATAAATTTTACGGATAAGAAATAAAAAGAAAATGATTAATCCGTTACCATAAAATGTTTAATTGTTATTAGCAGGCTTACATAAATTAAGTTAAACAGTGTTTGATATTAAAATACATAATCAAAACTTGTTACTTCATAAAAACACGTATAACGTATAATACACGCATAAATGAAAATTCACCAAATTTAGTATTGTAATGTTCAGGTTGGACAACCAAATTGTAATTGGTTGTGGTTAAGTTGAGATACTTGAGACACAGATTAGAGAACTAACAACTTTATATATACAATCATAAACATCACACACATACAATTAGAAACATACAATATTTTATACATTTAAAGGCAGATAATTATAGATGTGTGGAAGAACTCCACTTTTGAACCGAAAATCCAAAACTCGGCTACGCGCATGGGGTGCGAAATATATTTACTTTCCGGGTGAGAGTCTGTAGACTCACCAATGCGCCGGGATGCGCTAAATATACTTCCTCTAGTGATAAGATACTGTAAATTAAACGTTTTCAGTGAGAGCGCAAGTTGCGCTATACTTTCTCTTTTCTCTCTGAGAGTCTGGAAGCCGATTGATTATTTCTCCTGAACGCCACAGGGGACGCTTTTGCCAGTGTATAAGAGGAAACACGGTTACAGTATTTATTTCCCAGTATGAAAAGAGATCGTCAAAGATCAGAGATCCCCAGAATGGAAACGTTAGATTTAACGTTTCCATTCTAGCATTTCATGTTTGATAAAAAAATCTGGTCCAAAGAACTTTTTCGCTTTTTCTCAAGACTTTTCGGAAATGTGACTTTGTCTGGTTATTCCAAACTACTACTATTATTGCTTATTTGGCTTTGTTTAAATAATACTTCTCTGTAAAATTGTTCACATCCTTTTGCAAATATTTCAAGCCACGTGATCGTGTTCCAAACAAAGGTCATATACCAAACAAAAATTCTCACATCCAAATAGGACTTAAATTAGGTTGGATTTATTCAAAAACGAACATATGAGATACCACTGTATTTTCTAATTTCCATATAAACAAGCTGAAAATTTCTTAAAAGAAAACGTTTTGCTTGCATTGCTTATGTATTGAAATTTACTCCGATAAAATTATCACAGAAACTATATAAAAACAATGTAGGTAATATTTTTTATTCAATCGGAAATGTATCCATTAAAATATTAGTTAATTAATAATTAAATTATTAAGAAAAATTGATTATTTACAAGAAAAGTATAAAAAAAAAATCTAAATAATTTAATAAAAAAGACCACGAAAGTACTCTGTAGTTTTGCTTTAATAATACGCTTTTTCTATTGCTCATTTTTAATAGATACTTTAATTTTATTTTTCGTTCGATATCCATCTTATTCTAGAAATTAAACAAAAAAATAGTAAACAAACTTCAAAAAGTATTTAAAAACTCTCAAGTGTTGATGCCTTAATATGAAATTAAATTTATTTATTTGAATAAAGGATACTTGTTATATATATATATATATATATATATATATATACAGATATACGACTATAGAGAGAGATATACGTGACTTTTGTAAATTTATTCCTATATCTCATTGCTGTTAATTTTATAACTTCAAAAATTATACTTTAAAAATCATTTTGTATTAAAATCCACAATCAACAATGTCATAAATATTATTTAGTATCATTCAACAAAATTCGTATCTATTTATTAAAATTCTCATCAAAGAAGAATATATCCATCGTATCAAATATTATTATTTTCTTTTAAGGATTTTTAAAGGAAAAATATTTTAAAAGTAAAAAAATTTTTTACTCTATTAGCAGATGTTAAGCATTAAACAATGAAACAGTCGTCTAAAGACAGCATGTTTTTAGAAAAATGGTTATTCGAATTATTTTTTTCTGTGATTAATTTTCTCATCCCTTTTCCTGTTTTGTATATTTTTAATGATAAAAGCAGACTTATTTTTTATTAATCATTTAAGATATGGGATATAATTAATTAATGCATGCTGTTCTATTCTCAATATTAGAATACATTGGAGTAATTTGTTTTCTGATTTTTACTATTAAAGAATGACCTGCTTTTACTAGCAAGAAAAACTTATTGGAGTACGAGGAATGATTCTTTTCTTTTAAAATGGAATTTGTAATCCGTTATACCAATGAATTCAAGAATTTTGAGTTTTAGAGTAGTTCCCTTTGTAAAGGTTTCATTCTCACTTTTGTCACATTTTTATCTGTAGTATTTAAAATTTTTTTTTTTTTCTAATGCAGCTGGCAAAACAAGTATTTTGAACAGATTTGGATAAATTGAGATAAAGCGGCATCAGCGAGCATACATCTCAAAGAACCAAGTCAAGTCAAATAAAGTTTAAAACTTATTGGTAGACCAAGATCTGACATTCAATTCCATAAGTAATTCGCTCATTATGTATATGATATTTTCGTCTTTATAAAGAATTTATATATACGAAAGATTAGATATTATTAGAAGATAATAATTAGATATGTTTAGATATTATTATGAAATCTCTTAACCAGAGTGAGTGGCAGTGAAATGAAATCATGAACGAAACTTAACTTTTCCAACTTTTTAACTTAAGTTTCCAAAAAAAGCTTAAAGATCTACAGAGAAACCACAAAGAAAAAATACAGTATTTGTAGAAAAGGCAAGAAGTTATATTTAGATGGCTAGCAGATTTGGAAAGTAGATGTCAAGGAAATCAGAATATATATATATCCAAAAGTTAGGAACAACATGTCTTTCGACGCTCACCATAAAAAAAGGACAGTAACAGTAAAATTTATAGTTTATATAAATGATAAAAACGGACTTTATGCAAATTTATGCAAAAGCTATAGCTACCACATTTTTATAGAAAAGAACAGATACATATGAGTGAGAGAAATATGCAAAATATCAGGCTTTTTCGTAATCTTTGTAACTTCTATTTGATTTACAACTTTTGATAGCAGATTCGTCGACAATAGGCAGTGGGGTCCCGCAATGTCTGAGAGAAGCCGTTTGCCCGATTCGTTAAGGTGACGGGCGGTCGGATGGATGGAAATGGGATTGTCCCAGGCTGATACTGCTAGGCGTCTTATTGTGTCTCGCAGTTTGGTCCACCGTCTCTGGAATCAATATCAAACCGAAGCTTCTGTGTCCAGAAGGCATGTTCCAGGTTCCGCCACGAGCTACAACATCTGCAGAAGACCGTTTTACAGCTCTCTTTCGGCCCGAAGGAGAAGTAACCTTTCTGTGAAGCAACTTGTTGCAGACCACTCTGTAGCATCAAGAAGAAAATATTCGCTAGTACGGTGCGAAAGAGTCTTCACAATTCAGGTCTCTATGCAAGGCGACCAGTTGTGCGTGTCCCCTCAACGGATAACAGAGAAGGCCCCGCTTTTCTTGGGCAAGAGAACACGTTTCCTGGACCAGACAGCGACGGGCTCCTGTACTCTTTACAGACGAGTCCAGCTTCACACTGAGAGAGATTCAGGACGTCCTGCTGATCTGAGGGAACAAAGCACCAGATACCATCACCAACACTGTTGAAAGACACAGTTACCAAGGTGGTGGAATAATGGTTTGGGCAGGGATCTCACTCGATGGGCACACTAATCTGCATATGCTCCAGGGTGGAACTGTGACTGATTTGAGATATCGGGAGGAGATCCTTGATTCATATGTCCGCCCATATGCCGGATGGTGATAATGTACGACCTCACCGAGTTGTAGTTGTTGAGGAATATCTTGACGGTCTTGGTTTGGAGCGAATCGAATGGCCGATCTCCAGACCTGAACTGATAGATCATCTTTGAGACTATCTTGGTAGACAGATTGCTGCTTTAAGTCCTCCTTCAAGGTCTGTAGGAGAGCTGGAACAAAGCTTACTCCGTGTCTGGTCTTCTTCTCATTTCGATAACCGACAACTTAATTGACAGTATGGGAAGTCGGGATGCCGCCAATGCATTCAAGCTAGGTGGGCATATCCTTATTAAAACTCATATTTTTTATGTTTCTATGACATTCACACAAAAAACTGTGATTATTATTTTTTTCCAATAGTGGACTTTACAAGCGAGATTGCTTCTTTTGTAGTAAATCATTTTTGAGTTTTTCTTATCTAAACTTCTATGTTGCAGTCAATACATAACTGTTTGTGCTCATGTCATTCTAATTTTGGTGTTTCTGCATTTTATTCATTTTTAAAAATTAGGCGCAAAAACTGTTTGTTCCTTAACTTTTGAGGGCAGTATATGCAATCATCTACATGACCGTCAAACTGCAATTGGGGCATATATGTGGGTAGCGTTACATCGGGGTTCGAATAGACCATCCCGGTCGAAACCTACAGTTTTGTTAGACTTCTCTACCAATCTAACAATGGCTGGACTTTTGCAGTGGGTGTCTAGAGTTTGACAGACAAAAAACGCAGTAACAGGACGTTACTTTAAATAAAACCATTTAATATTATATTTTACAATGATATTTACATTAACTAAGGGTTAAAACATATTCTCTCGCTGCTTGACACAGCCTTTCCAATCGCTCCTGCCATCGTTCTCTCTCTCTTTCTTCATCTACGGGGTAGTGTCCCCTTCTCGGGGGTCAACGAGATCAAAGTTGAATACTCCACCACGTTGTAAAAACAGCCTCTATCCCAAAGACAACAATCGTGAAGTGTCGCCGCCTGCTGATTACACACAAACAAATCTAAGCATATGATCCTTGATCTACCCAAGTTTAATTATCCCTGCACTTTGTCTTCATTTCATCAAATGTACTGCACTCAGTCAAATTTTAAAAAACATCTCAAACATTAAAAATCATAATAACTCCAAATAAATGCTGATAGTCAAACAATTACTTTTGAAACTGAAATCAAGATCTATCAGGAAGAAATCAAGATCAAATTTTTTCTTAAAAAAACATAAAAATCAATGTTCTTATCTTCCTCAGTCTATAATTTCAGTACAGCAGGTACTGCCAGTTCTTTCATTGGCATTTGCATAATAAAACATTAAAATAAGTGAATGCTTGATTGTTATAACATATTTTTATGAAATTATGCTTTGGAACAGTGCATCATTTGTGCAATATAAGCATATATAATTTATATTAAATTTTAAATGCTGCTTTAAAACGGAAAAAAGGAAATTTAAGTTAATGATGATTATTTCAAAAACACCAATTTCAAAGAATTTGAGTTTAAGGGATTTCTGCCATTACTTTTTGTTGTTCCTATCGGTAAACTTGCTTGTCAAATTGCAATGCAGTTAGTTTCATTGTATTATGAAAGGGAAAAAAAATGGGGAAGAACTCTATTTAATGTTTTCCTTTCCATTTCATGTTTGTTTATTTTATTTATTTATTTTTTTTTGTTGTGTATTAAAATGCATAATGAAGGCATATAACTTTTTTAAAAAAGTATATTTGTTTTTATTTTAAACTCCACAAATCGCTTAAGTCATATATCATTGTCACAAACCGTAACTCCTCACAAAGAAAATTTAAATAAAAAAAAAAAAAAAAATAATCTTTAAAAATTTAAATAATAATCAATGAAAGAGAGGATGGTAAGTACGGAAAAGAAAGGAGAATGATCCTTCTTGTGATTTATTTGTACTTTAGGGAAGGAATTAGGGTCTGAAGCAACCCCTACCTCCCCCGAAAAGCAAAAAGAAAAGGATGTCATAATCGGCTGACATGGATCAGATGAATAGAAAGAAGAGAAACTGCAGAAATAGAAGAAAAGAAGCTGCTGTTCTTTTCGCTAAAAATATTTTCATATTGTATTCACGAATATTGTAAAAACACAGTGGAAAACTTTAGATACCCTGTTGAGAAAGAATTTAACAGTTAAATCTAAACTGAAAATATTTTTTTCTTGAAGTTTTTATTGTAAGTCAAAAGGATTATTTAAATATATTTATGTGTATTGTACCTTTTTAACCAATACATATATTACATATAATGCACACATATATTACATTATTACATTTTACATGTTAGTACATTATGTTAAATTTGCTTTTAATATAATATCAAATAAATTAAATCATTTAAATTTATAAAAAAAATTATTGGTGATCAATCAGCTTATAAATAATAATCATTTTTGAAAATTTCTTTCATCTCTTATTAATTAAATACGCTCTTTACGGTATGAAATACTTATTTAATGGCGAGGAGGAATGGAAAAATTCAAATAAATTGTTTATAAACATTGAATTAATTGTATATAAAACAGAATTTTGGTTGTTTCTACTTTTATCAGACAGTCTTTTCATGGCATATATTATTATGTGACTTACAAGATATTGACGTGTAACGAATTGGTTTCCAAAGTGGGGTACGCTAAAGACGCAGGGTTACTTAGATTAAAAGTTAGAATCAGATTTTCGAATTACATTAAAAGAGGATCAAACCAGACTTTTTAACATTAATAAACCGATGTAATCACATTGCTGGCATTAATTTCTAATTAAAAATGTAAAAAATTGTCTTTTAATTTAAATGTGTGTATTGCTTAAAATAAATAAATGATGCATAATTAGATTTTTTGATTACTCACATATTTATGTATCATTTGGTCATCATTGCCACAGACAGGAGATGTTTTCTTTTAAGGGTTAGGGTTATCAGCACTACGCCCAAGCACTCATGTTAGACCAGGACCTACGGTTTAAAGTGCTACAAACATCCATGGCACCGCTGGGACTATAACCCGAAACCTGAGGGCACCCAGCGCCAGAGCGCTAGCCATACGGCCAACAGACCTTCATTTATCGTTGTGTGTGTGTAAAATATCAGTGGTAGAAGGAAGAGGAAAGACTGAATAGAGGAAGAACTGGCGGTTCTCGTTTGCATCACTTTTAATTCTCATTCTACACAAAATCTCACATTTAAAAAGCATAAAAATTAACCTTATAACAACTATCATAAGACTATCTAGCACAGCTACACATAAAACTCTCTACCTGGTAGCTCTATCAAAGCTCTGCTTCTTCACAGCTCTTCTCAACGTCTGATCTCTCAAAATTATGACCAAGTTCTGCATAAGTTTTTCTGGATTCCTAATTCTTAGATAGTAGTAGTATATTTAATGGAGTACCTTGTTCTGGAAGTGACCTCTGACTACCTATCTTGAAGAATCTCTTACTAAGACTTAGCTGTGGTCGAAACCCATAGAGTTAATTAGATTGCTGTGCTAAGAAGTTGATGAATAACTTAAGTTTATCGGTTTTCGAATTTGTGGAGATTATCCTCTTAACAAGATCATCCAAATTTTCAATGGAGCAAAAGAGGGAGATAAATTCTTTTAAAAGAAGGATTGAATTTTTTTAAAATTGTTTTCTGGCATAGTGTGTTCTTCCAATAGGACTGGTGTGTTCAAAAAGTTTGATATCTTATGGCGGCTAGTAGCTAATAGAAGGGACAACTTGACGGTAGACTTTTGCAGGAACATTCTTAGTGACCTGTTAATGTTAACTCTTGGACGAGAAAATGTCAGCAGTTTCTCCAGGAAAGTTCCCAAGTTTCTTGCAAATTATTCAAGTTGTCTCTTTCAACTTTCCCTTGAATGGGACATTCCTTAAAGGCGTGATATTTTCCGCACTTTAAACAACCAGGTTTAAAATTACAATTAAAAGAATTATGATGGAAATAGTTGCAAAGAAAACATTTGCATGACAAGAGGTTTTCTGCTGAACTATTCCATTTTGACAGTTATATACAGGTACCTAGTAATTGTAAAGATTTCTTTGATTCCTTTGGATATCATCAGAACGAGTCGCCAAATAGGCAGAGGTTGTCTTATTTTCCTTTTGATCAGCTGAATCACTTTAATTAAAATCAAAAAATCAAGTTGTTTCAGTTCATTATCAATATTATCCTACTTGGTTTAAAGAATTTTTGCAAATCGATTGCTGCCAGAATTCCCATTTAATAAATCTACGTCGATGTCCTATTAGATCACCGATTACGTGCTGACGTGTGGTGCCAGATATATTCAGGCTCCAGCTATTTCAAGACCATTAAAAGTAACTGAGTCATGTAAAAAACGAGATCATGTCTAGCAGTCATCCAGGCGCCCCTCTACTGTACCTAATTATTCAGTTGTAATAAAATTTTACACATACTACATATTTTTTTATTATATTATATTTATATTATATGGAGTATAACTTTTAGTTACTTTTCCACTTAGGGGTATGCGATCAAAAGGTTTGCAGATCGCTGATGGAACAAATATGGTTTGAAATTTTTATTATTAATTTTATTTTGCACAAAAGCGATTTTTACAAATTGATGTAACTAGCTCAGCAAATAGTTTTAAAATTCATAAATCAACATTTTATAATATTTTGACAATTTTCACCAGTTGATTAACATTATTATGATTATATTGCTTGTCAATTATGGAAATGTGTCAATGACAAAAGAAAAGTTAGAACTAACATAATACAATGCTACATCATTGAATAACAATTTTTAATGCTTTTTTACTGATTTAAAATTTAAATAATCAAGAAAATTTTATTAAATTTCTTTTAAGGTTTTATTTCTACTTTAATTTTTCTATCTGAATTACGATCATTTCAAAATACTCTACAGACATAGATTTATGTAAAGAATTTTTTTTTTTTTATATATTTCGTTTAATATTTGTCATAAATATTAATTAATTTATCACAATTTGACGCCCCAGTGTAATTTTTCTAATAAAGTTATCAGTAAAATAGCAGACTCCAGGAAAAAAAGCTGATAAAAAAAGAAATGTTCTAATTAGAAAAAATACTTGCTTCAACTTTCTCATACTTGCTTTTTTTCTTTTAGTCATAAAAATGCAAGCATTTGTGTGAACAGTTTGTAAGGAATTTACCATAAAAGCAAACCGTTTTATAAATTTAACAAAGTAAATTAATTTTTAATTTAAGTTTTAAATAGTTTAAAATATGTATCTTATCATTTAAACCTATTTTATGCGGCAAAATTATTTAAATGAATATTATTAATAATTATATTCATTTGATATTATCTTCATTTAATAGTGTAGCCATGCTCTTTAGCTTACAAATCTGTCAGTATATAAGCAAGTTTTTTTGATATCGCTACTATTGGCACTTATACTACTGGCCATTAAAATTACTACACTAGGGAAGAAATGCAGATAACAAAATATTTATTGGACAAGTATATTATACTGAAACAACAAGTGATTAAATTTTCAAGAAATTTGGATGCATAAATCCAAACAACCACTTCTGGCAGCAATAACAGCACTTATACGCCTGGGCTGGATCAAACAGAGATTGGATGGCATGTACAGGTAGAGATGGCCATGCAGCTTCAACACGATGCCATAGCTCATCAACCGTAGTGACTGGCGTATGGTGACGAGCCAGTCACTCGGCAGCCATGGACCACACGTTTTCTATTGGCGAGATCTGGTGAATGTGCAGGCCAGGGCAACAAATGAACATTTTCCGTATCAAGGAAGGTCCGTACAATACCCAACTTGCGATCGTGCATTATCCTGTTGAAACGTAAGGTTTCGCAGAGGTAAAAGGTACAGCCACGGGGCGTAACACACCAGAAATGTAACGTGTACTGTTCAAAGTGCCGTCAATGTAACAAGAGGTGACCGAGATAGCCGTTGATATCCAATAGCACTCGGCATACCATCACGCCAGGTGCTGGGCCAGTATGACAATGACGAATGCACGCTGCCAATGTGCATTCACCACAATGTCGCTAAACACGGATGCCAGCATCTTGATACTGTAAACAGAACCTGGATTCATCTGAAAAGGACGTCTCGCCATTCGTGCGCCCAGGTTCGTCGTTGATCACACCATTGAAGACGCTGCTGTCTGTGATGCAGCGTCAAGGGTAGCCATAGTTATGGTCTCCGAGCTGAGAGTTCATGCTGCTGCAAACGTCATCGAACTGTTAGTGTAGAACTTGTTGTCTTGCAAACGACCACAATTCTTTTGACTCAGGTCTCGTGACGTGGCGGCACGACCCATTAAGACCATGCGGGTAACATGCCTGTATTCTCGGCTGCTAGTGATAGGAGGCCATTGAGATCCAGCACGGCGTTCTGTATTACCGTCCTGAACCCATATTTTATATTCTGGTAACAGTCATTGGATCTCGACCGACGCGAGCAGCAATACTGCGATACGATAAACCGTAATCCCGGTACACTACAATTCGACCTTTATCAAAGTCAGAAACGTTCTGGTACGCATTTGCTTCTTACAATGCATCGCAACAACTTTTCACCAGGCAACAACATTCAAATGCAATTTGTGAATGAGAAACCGGCTGAACAGTTTCCTCATTCAAACACATTTTAGATGTCGCTACCGGCACCTGCTTTGTCTGAAGGCGCAGAAGCTAATCATTTGCATATCTTCCTGTCGTTTAAATTTCACGTCTGTAGCATGTCGCCTTCTCGGTATTAGCAATTTTAATGGCCAGTTGTGTAGAAGCATAAGAAAAGAAAGAGGCTGATGCTGTGGTAGTATTTTCTGATAAAACATAACATTATTAGTATATATATATATATATATATATATATATATATGTGTGTGTGTGATGTGTGTGTGTGTGTGTGTGTGTGTGTGTGTGTGTGTGTGTGTGTGTGTGTGTGTGTGTGTGTGTGTGTGTAAAATGTCGGCAGTAGAAGGAAAAAGAAAGGACTGTTTTTCTTTACAACCCTTTTAATGCACATTATATACAAAAATCCCATTTAAAAAGCATAACAATTAACATTATAACAACTATCATAAGACTATCTAGTACCACTACATATAAAAACTATTTCTTAACCTGGTAATTCTATCTTAATTCTGCTTCTTCACTATTCTTCTCAAGTTCTGATCACTCAAAATTCTGACAAGTTCTGCCTAAGTTCTCCCTAAATTCCTACTTCTTTGATAGCAGCAGTACGTTTAATGGAGTACTTTGGTTCTGGAAGCGACCTCTAATTACTTTTCTTGAAGAATCACTTGTTAAGACTTGGGTGGTCGTGGAAACCCATGAGTTAATTAGATTAATGGGCTAAGCAAATGATGAATAAATGAAGTTTATCTGTTTTATAATTTGGGAGCTTATGATTTTAACAAGATCATCCAAATTTCAATGCAGCAAAAAGAGGGAGATAAATTCTTTCATAAGAAAGTTTGAATTTTTTTTTTTAAAGTTGTTTTCTGGCATAAAGTGTTCTTTCAATGGGGCTGGTGTGTCTAAATTTTATTTTACGGCGGCTGAGTAATTAATAGAAAGATCAACTTTAGCAAGAACATTCGAAGAAAATTTGAGTAGTTTTTCCAAGAACAATATATCCAATTTTTCCGGGAACAATATGCAATTAATGCGAGTTGACTTTTCAACTTTCCTTTGAATGGGGCATTCCTTCAAGACATGATTTTTATAGCACTTTAAAAATCGTTGTTTAAAATTACAGTTAAAAGAGTTATAATGAAAATAGTTGCAACGAAAACTTTGCATGGCAAGAGGCTTTAAGTTGAACTTTCCATTTGACAGTTAGATACGGGAACCAGTAATTGTAAAAAAATTTTGATTATTTTTGATCTAGTTAGGAACGAGTCGCCAAATAGGCGAAGGTCTTCTTGTTTTCTTTTGGATCAGTTGAGCCACTTTAATAACATCAAAAACCAAGTTGTTTCAGTTCATTTTTCAGTATTCTAACTTTTTAGTTCGATAGGATTTTTATAAATAAATCGATTGCTGTCAGAATTCATATTTAATATATCTACGTCTGCGATCCTCGACCACCGTTAACGAGGTTGGCGTCAGCGCCAGATTGACTCCAGCAGCTCTCAAGATTATTAAAACTAATTGAGTGATGTAAAATGATCACGTCTAGCAGACATCCTGGCGCCACCTTTACTCTTACCTAATTATCCAATATAATAAAATTCTATATATGCATATTTTTTATAATTTTATATTATATCGAGTACAACTTTTTAGTTGTTTTCCTCTTAAGGATATGCGATCAAAAAAGTTTGCAGATCGCTGATGTAACAAATAAGGTTTGAAATTTTTTTTTTATTAATTTTTGTTTTATACAAAAGAGATTTTATAAATAGATGTAACTAGCTCAGCAAATGGTTTTTAAAATTCATAAATCAACATTTATGATACTTTAATTTTCGTTCCAATTGATTATTCTTATTTGTTGATGATGTAAATGTGTTAATGACAAAAAAAAAGTTGGGACTAGCCCCTAATACAATGCTACATCATTGAATAACAATTTTCAATGCTTTTTTACTCATTTAAAATTTAAATAATCAAGAAACATTTATTAAGTTAATTTAATGTCTTATTTCTCTGCTTTTAATTTCACTATTTGAATTACACTCATTTCAAAATAATACACAGACATATATTTATTATGTAAAGAATTTTTTTTTTTTTATTTTTTATTTAATATTTGTTATGAATATTAAACAATTTATCACAATTTGACACACCTGTATGATGTTCCTAATAAAAAGTTATCAGTAAAAATAGCAGACTCTTACATTAAAGTGTCACATAAACCATGCGAGTTAGGTACGTACAATACCGTCAACATGCGGTCGTGCCATCCTGCTGAAACATAGGGTTTCGCAGGGCTCGAATAAAGGGTAGAGCCGCAGATCGTAACACACCAAAAATGTAACGTGCACTGTTCAAAGTGCCGTCATGCGAATAAGACGTGACCGAGGCGTGTATCCAATAGGACCCCGTACCATCACGCCAGATGATGGGCCAGTATGACGATCACAAATGCCATGACGATCACAAATGACGATCGCTGCCATTGTGCGTTCACCACGATGCCGCCAAACACGGATGCGACCATCTTGATGCTGTAAACAGAACCTGGATTCATCTGAAAAAAATAACGTCACGCCATTCGTACGCCCAGATTCGTCGTTGATCACACCATTGAAGACGCTCCTGTCTGTGATGCACACCTTGTCTTGCAAACGACCCCATTTCTTGACAGGCCTCATGACGTGGCCTTCAGATCACCAAAGCCATGCCAGTAACATGCCTGTCTTCTCGGCTGCTGGTGATAAACGGTCGTTGAGATCCAACACGGCGTTCCGTATTACCGTCCTGAACCGTTCGATTCCATATTCTGCTAACAGTCATTGGATCTCGACCGACGCGAGCAGCAATACTGCGATACGATAAACCGCAATCACGGTACGCTACAATTCGACCTTATCAAAGTCAGAAACGTGCTGGTACGCATTTTTGCTTCTTACACTAGGTATCACAAAAACTTTTCACTAGGTAACAACATACAAATGCAATTTGTGCAGGATAAACAGGCAGAAAATTTCCTCGTTTAAATACATTAGGTGTCGCTAACCGGCGCCTGCTTTGACTGAATGCGCTGAAAATCTAATCATTTGCGTATCATAGCACCTTCTTTCTGTCGTTTAAATTTCACGTCTGTAGCTTGTCGCCTTCTTGGTGTAGCAATTTTAATGACTAGTGTATATTAATTTGTTAGTATATCCACGATATTTGGGTTACATATCTCCCAATAGATATTCAAAATGTTTTGATATCATTGAGTATATCTTCCATGCAAAAAATTGTAATATATATCTCAGTAGATATATTACAATGTTTTCTGCCTTGCATATCTACTACTCTACATATGTACTTGCTACTATATATATTTTGGAGTAGTAGATACACGCATATCACGACTTTGCATATCTTCTACTCTCTACCTAATGGTATTGCCCAATATATTACTAGGAAAACTGAGGACGAAACTCGAATTTTGATTTCATTAAAAAAATGTCATTAAAGTTTCAAACCGAGTGGCGACAAGTTATGATAGCTGTTTGCTACTCATTGAAAAGTACACGATTAGACTCGGAAAGATTATCATTTTGAACTACGAAGTTACTTTGAAGCCTGGTTAGCTGAATTACACAGTCAAGGATATTTATGTTTTAAAAAACTTAATGATTTTAAATTAATTGAAGGAAAAGTCTCCAAATGTTAGCGATCTTTTTATTGGTGTGTGGTGGGACTGACTCACCTTTGGGAGAACTTGTTGAAAAGATGGACTCTTATGATAACTTACGAACAAACAAGGCGCAGGTGAAAAACTCCGGATGTGCATATTAACTTTTATCAAATGAAACCAGAATATCAAAAGTCCGATAAGAAACAATATTACTCCAAAGTTCCTAAGGTGGAATATGAAAGAAGACATACTTTTATTGTGGCAAAAACAACTATAAAAAGAAGCACTTCCCAAAATGACAGCAGTTCGTCTTTATCCAGGGTCCCCAGGTAGGATCCATCTACATGGATAGATCACTTCTTTTCGTGCTACGGTTGCGGAGCTTGTGGTGTAATGTAATGTAGAAATTGTAATCCTACAATTCAAGTTGACGATGTCCAACAGCCAACCCTTAACTACATGAACTCTTATAGTATTTCAATGAAAGGTCATAAAAACATAGTTGAAATTGTGATTTGGGGTTCAAGAGCAGTAGTTTGTGACAACACTGGGGGGCTACACATTCTGTTGCTGGAGAAATACTTTCTCATTTTCTTAAGAAAAGGCGAAATACTCATAAATGATAATATGCCCAGTGCTCTAGTTCACGGGTAAGTACAAAAAAAAAAAAAAAAAATCAGAAATCCTGACTACAGTGGTGGATATTGGTGCCAAAAGGAAAGCAATATATTTGAAATTTATAGTCTTGAAAACCGCAAAGGGAACCGAACTCTTCGCGGTGTAGATTTTTTTCAGCACAGCAGGAATCATTCTGGATCTTCAGAAAGGACATTGGTATTTCTCAGGAAATCCTCACTATCAATTTGATTTTATTGCAACTCCTTCAGACATGAAGCCTCTTCTGATAATTCCACTGCATCCCATCACTGTTAACGTCGAGAAGATTAGGGTGCCCGTCTCACAGGACAACAACGGAAAGAATTAAATTACCTGCTCGAAAAATGCGAGAAATGTTTCCAACTAAGAGAAAAAGTAACTCCTTTCAACGAACCTCGAATCAACACTGGTAATCATCTGCCAGTTGCTGTACCACCGTTAGATTGTCACCAACTAAAAAAAGAAATTTTAAAGCAAGAAATTAATCAGACAACTTCGGTATCAACAATAAGATTTAGAAAACGTGATTGTGATCATACAAACACTGACAGACTTTGCTTCCAACGATTCTTGCTGGTTTCTCCCTAAACGTTCCATCGACATGGTGGCCAAGTGGCTTACTCTCTGGCCTTTGGTATCACAGGCTTCAGATTATTGGTGGCAGGGATGTTTGTGAGTGGTTCAGAATCTACTTTAAACTGTAGGTCCCGGTCTGTTTAGCCCTCGTGTGCACAAGATGATCGTAGAGCGACAAACCAAACCAAACCCTAAACTTTCCAGGCGTAACCTGAGGGGAAAGATATAACCATGCTTCCTCCTACAAACTGGCAAGAGTACCCTCTGTGGCTTTCAGGAGAAATGTCATTTGATTCAAGGCTCTCCCCGAGAGAGGAAATATATTTATATATTTTTTAATATATTTACGTGTTAGTTAGCCTACAAATTCTCAACTGGAAAGGAAGTATATTTAGTGCAACCCTACACTTCTTTGCGCACCCTGCGCTAAGCCGAGAGTTCCAGTTCGAAGTGGAGACTTTCCTTGAGCTATAATTATCTATCTTTTATTTTAAATATGTTAAATATTGCATGACTCAAATTGCATATATGTGGTTTTGTACATGTGTAAATAAAATTGTGAGTTCTCAAACTATGCCTCTAGTATCTCAATCCAACCGCACCCATTTACAATCTGGCTTTACAACGTGGGTCCAACCCTTACCTGCACACTATAATAGTTATTATCGATATTCTTTTAATAGTTGTTGTAAACAAATATTCGGGTTGGCACAGAGATTTGGGGTTCCATAATATAGATTTCAGCTCTTTATTAGAATAAAGAGTTGAATGTTGATTACGCAAATATCTAATTGAACGGAAAAAAGCGTGTACCTTCTTTGAAAATACTTGTATCTTCTCTGTGAAATATTTAAAATAACTCATTTATGTGAATTTCTTTAATTGGTTTTTAAAATTTAAGGAACATTTGCAAAAATAATCTACCTTACTGGCTACTTACTGCCAAGAGGGCTGAAGCAAAAGTGTTTATCTCAATCTATAAGCAAATATGTATGAAGAATTATCTAGTAGGAACATCAAAACAAAAAATATATGTATTATAATTAATATATTATATATATAGATCTTGTAAAATTCATCATGAAACATTTTGAATTAAATTATATACAATAAAAATAATTACATCATCGTTGCAATAAGAATATTTAAGCTACATTTTTATAAACATCAACGTTAGAATTTATTAATTAACAATACAGCATGAGCATTTGAGTGCTAAAAAAATGTCACTCGTATTAATACGTTATTTATTAGTCAAGCAGATTTCTTAATTAGCAAATTTTTGCAGGATAATATTTAATTTTATAGGAAGCAAATTAATTCATTGCGGAAAACAATATATCAGAAAAATATCAATTCGTAATAACAAATATTATGAAATATATTGAACTTAAAAAAAAAAATGATTGAAATTTAAACCTCAAACTCTGAATGGACGATTTTCTTATTTTAACAAAAATAAGAGTTCATTAAATTCGAGTTATGGTTATATCAATTCTATTTCAAAATAAAACGTAAAATATTACTTGAAATTTAGAAAGTATATATATATATATATATATATATATATACCCTTTTTGGTTGATTTTCTTGATAAATTAAAAATCTGTTTACAGAAAACTTTGACCTAACATACTTGTTGATACTATTATATTAGAAAATGTTGCGTACATATAAAAAATTATTGATATCTTACCACATCATTTCCATAGTAGTGGTATATTTGTGAGAAAATTGGAAAAAAAAATTAATTAAATATATAATAAAAACTATTCCCATATTAATTTTTTTTTAAATATTTATTATTATTAAGCACCTTATCTTCTTATGTGCTTCTTTAGTGCACTTGTTATTAAGCACACGAGATGGCAGCACATCTTTGAAAGTTATAATATTTCTTGCGGAGGAAAATTTTTTCTTTATAATTATGAAAATTAGTTATTGCAAGAATCTCTCAATGAATAAGTTTACAAATACGTTAAATAAATTTAATTGATTTTTCAATTATTGTAAAAATATTCATTATAATTCTAAGATTCCAATTGTACCATTATATTAAATAATGATACAGTTGCATCTAACATTTTTTTCCATCATTAATTTTTATTTTGTTGATTTTAAATATCGTAAATAATTTTTTTAACTCAACGTATATATTTATTTCAAATGAACGAAGTAATTATTTTTTGTATATTGATAATTCAATTAAAAATTTGTAAGTTACTAATATCTTTATTATCACTTTATTCAAGATTCAATACATAATTAACAGTTAAGGGTGATTAAAAAGAAAATCCTTTCTGAGAAATTCTTTGTTTTTAAAGTACTAGAAAAAGCTCTTTTAATCGAGCTGTAGTTTTGGAGCTCTAATAATTAAGTAGATATTTCCAAGCATAACTTCAACCAAAGGAAGATATTTGATATTTATATATATTTTAATTTATATTTATTACTTAATTTTATTTATTATTTTAATTTATATTAATTTAATTATATATTATATTTTATATATATTTAAATTTTATTCAATTTAAACTCGAAATATGTCAATAATATAAATATTAAAAAATAACTTATGCTGATTCAACATTTATTAGATTTTAATCGAAAATGAAATACTGATAAATTTTTGTAGAAATACTACAAATTCATTTCATTGAAGAAATTTATAGAAATTTTATAGAAATACTACAAAAATGAAAACAAGAGAGTGCCATTTTTACCTACTTTTTTTTATATACAATGACTCGTGGTTTTATAAAAGAAAATACATTTGTATGTATTATGTGTTGAGTAGTCATAAAATGTATAATAATATATTGTGTAACTATTATACTATAATATGCTCACCCCTTTTAAGAAGTAGAAAACAATTTTATTTCAAAATCATAAGTTTTGTTAAATTTATAAATATATTCTACTTAAACGTAAAATTACTTTGTTTTAAACCATGAAAATCGGAAAACAAAAAAAGTTTTATTGGTCACCACCTCTTACTTGGTTAATATTGTTTTTGTGTAATTTTGTAATTTTTATGCTAAATTTTGTATGTGAATATTTAGAATTTTTTAAAATAATTATTTTTTTTATGTTTAGAATGTCCATTAATCTATGTTATATTGTCTAAATTAAGATTTTTTACGATAATTGTAATTTTTTTCCACATAGAATAAAGATTGGATGATATAAAGGCATTTAATTTTGAATTACCCGTTACTTCAGTTTTTTTTTCCTTTAAAACATTAATCTTATTATCAATTAATCTTAATTAATATTATTATTAAGTAATTATAATTAATCTTTAATTAATCTAATTTAATTTAAAAAATTAAAATTATCTGTTTAATTTTTTCTTTTTCGTGATATTTATTTCTTTTATTTTATCTTTATTTTTTTCAATAGTTTTTTAAACGCCGGTTTTTTGCAAACAATATATATTAAAGACTTTAATATATATTGTTATGATTATATATTATTTTGAAGCTATCTTGAGCCTACACTTGTCTTGCTTTATTTACTTAATTTAGTTAACTTAAGAAGTTTCATAATAATATTATTAAATCCCAAATTGTGAAAATTAACTAAACGAAAATTAATCAATGTGTGATATTAAATTGAATTTTAGGCTAAAGAATATTCATTTAATTTGCAAAAACAGCGTTAATTGATTTGTAACTGCCATCTTTAAATATGAAATCAAAATTTCTTCTTATTAAAGCGGGGAACATTATTTAGCATCGAGCTCAAAATAATGCAAATCTTAAAATACAAAATTTACTTTGTTTATTTAAAGTATTTTACTACCATAAATTGTTTTACTTTAGTTCAGTTAAAAACTTTCCTAATATTATTATTAAATAGTAAATATTAACTGAATATAGTTAGGGAATGGTATGTGCTGTGTTAAAATTCTATTTCGTGTTATGAGAATTGAGCTAAACAGAAAATATTTTTAGACTATTTTTATTGTTTATCTTTTGAAGTATCAGATTAAAATTATCAAATATTTTGTTTTTACAAAATTAATTTTTTTTTTTTTTTTTTTTTTTCCAAATGAAATTGTATTGTAGATTATTAATTGAGGTAGAAAATTTTGATTATTTGGATCACATTTTGAAATTATAAAATTGCATATTTTATTAATCGTAATGCATCATCTTTGACTTTTCTGTCTAATAGCTATGAATATTATCATATGAAATTGGTACAAAAATTATAATATTATTTTTAACAGCTACATATTTTTAACAAAAAAAAGCGCAAATCATATATCACAACTGAAAAAGTAACTTTAAGCTTAGGTTAAGAAAAGTTTAATGAATCGTAAAAAAGAATTTAGTGTAGTTTAGTTTTTAACTTTGTTTATTCATAAAAAGAGATTGAAATGTGTGGTTTTATTATTGATATAATGATATTACTAAAGAAACATTTTATTACCAATTTTCAGTTATATCTAAAAGAAATATACCATTTGTTCTAATTTTCTGTAATAGATGGCACATCTATACAAGAAACTATACCAATGTAAGAAATTTCAGTGGCGCCATCTCTCAATTTTAGATTTTAATAATATTTCATTTTTACCTCTTAATTTTTTAAAAAATTTCTTTTATTGTAAAACTGTGGCCTCTTTAAAATTTTCTTGATAGCTTGCACATAATTTAAAATTTAAAATTTAAATTAACTATGATTAAAAATATACACTACAAGTTTTTAAATCTTTTTTTAAATTTTTTTATTAAAGAAATAGCAAATTAGTTTTTTATTTAACTGCTTTGAATATACAAATAAAATTGTAATAATATTTCATTTTAACTTCTAAATTTTTAAAGAAATTTCTTTTTTATTGTAAAACTGTTCTTTAAAAATGTTCTTGATAGCTTGCACATATTTAAAATTTAAAATTTAAATTAACTATGATTAACATATACACTACAAGTTTTTAAATTTTCTTTTTATTTTTTTATTATGAAATAGCAAATTAGTTTTTTATTTAACTGCTTTGAAATATACAAATAAAAGCAAGAAATATCTATACAAATATTTAGTGCTACAAATATGTATTTTATTTAGAGTAAAAAAACAAGATTGAATTAATTGATTTTATGCTTAAAAATTATATCAAAAACTTCATGTGTATCAACAACTAAAAAAATTTTTCTTAAATAACAAATTAACATTTTATCATATTTAAATGTTAAACTCATAACACGCCAGAAAATAAATTAATTAATCAATTATAAACTAGATTAAATAGGCCTATTAATTAAAATAATAGAACAGCATCATTTAAAAAAAAATATAATAATGGGCAATCATAGCAAATGCTAATTGTAGATTATGATTTCATCTAAGAGAGTTTTGCGGTTCTTTTCGTTTGGGATCTCAATTCAAATTTAAAATTTTCCATTGTTCCCATTCCCAAGTAATGAACAAAAAAGAAATATGAAAACAGCATTGCATGAAATCTACATTTTATTATATAAGTGTAATAAACCATCTTTGAAAATGTATAAACAATCACAAAAACAGTAATTACAACATTGTGCAAAATTAAAAATAATAATAAATAAATATTAATAGCAATAAATTTAAAATTTTAGCTTTTAACGTTAATTCTAGGTAATGTCTTTGATAAGACATTTTTCCAAATTTTTTTGTGAACTCTTCCCCCTCCGCTCCCTTTCATTGAAATGAACTTTCACGGGAATAATGTATAATAATTAATAATAAAGATATAATAATGTGTAACGGTAGCTTGGCGACAGTTGCGCCAATAAAGAGCACAGGCGACAACCACAATAATTTGGCGCCAAAATCATTTTTGTTCCAAATAATAAAATATATATGAAACACTTCATTTAAAAATCAAACGCTTTCAAAATATTTTTATTTTATAATAAAGATTGGCGACACTTAAAAACCGCCAAGTCTGTCGCCAAGGTACCGTTAATACGTAAGTACCATAATAAATAATAATTAATACTAAATTATTTGCTGCGAATCAAAATTGCAATTACTATAAAATGATTAAATAAAGAATTTACATAAATATATAATAACAATTAAATATTAGTAATAATTAGTAATTAAAATTAGTACTTCAATCGTCAGAAAAATAAATCTATTTACATATAATAATAAGATTTTTCACAATTTTTAGAAATTAAATTTTAAAATTTAAATTAACACAAAATAAAATTATTGAAAAACTTTTTTAATTATAAAATTTTTTTTTTTCATAAATTTAAACACATTTTACCAAATAAAAAATTATAACTTTTCTTTGGAGGTAGAATATAATTATTTAGGCAGTACTTTGAAGTCTAAAAAATAAATAATTATTAATATGTAGTTTGAATAGTATGTAAAATTTCAAAATTTTCTAGAAATATTCCAATTTGTTTAATGAGATTTTTATAATAAAACATGTGGGAAACAGGGTTCGTTAACAGCATTTTTTTTTTTTTTCTGATACTAAAAAGAAAAGTTTTAGGGAAAATATATTTTATTTGACTTTCTTTTTATTATTTTGAAAAAAAAATTTTTTTGCTGAAATATTGCTACATAGTAATATTTAATAATTTTCTAGATATTTTATCTAAAAATATAATTTAATTAAATAAATGTTATAAGGTTCAATTTTCAATATTATTTTAAAGTTTTTTGTTTAGATTATTTAAATAAGATTAAATTGTTTGAATTCCTATTTCTTCAAAATAGATAGCTAGTTTTATTAAATTCGTATACTTTATAACCACCAGATGACGCCACATATCAGATCAAACGTAGGGAGTCGATAGTCCGGAATTGATTTAAAAATACCACTCCCAATTCTTTTGTAAAAATAATTTTTATTTTTCCAAAATTCGTAGGAATTTATGTTAAAATTAAATGTTAAATAGGCAATTCAATTGTATCCTTCAATATTGCAACCAGTAGAAAAAATAGTTCATGCTTTATCAGCAAATCGACAAAGTGTTCTCATCACTGAGGTTTACAAAAAAAAAAATTATCTCGGATCAACAATGAAAGAAGATCTTATATTACTAAGAAAAAAAAAAAAAAAAAAAATACATGTATTACATATAGCAGCATATATAGCATATTATATATATAGCATATAAAATGTAAATTTTTCTTCATCTTAAACTATTCTAATATTCTGATATTTGTTTATTTGGTACTGTTATTTTTATTGTATATATATTTTTATAAAATTTCTTTAACATTTGCAAATAAAATGTCTTTAAATGTTGTTAAAAATGCTTTCAAATGAAAAACTGCTAATAAACTGCTATACTACTGGCTATTATAAATATATGAGTTCACAATATTTTACGAATTTTTATAAGTCCCTTAGTAAAGATTGCGTAAATTAGTACGTACCATTACGAAATTTACATAACAAATTGTGTAATATTTGCTACTTAAATGATGATGAGTTGAAATAAAAATAAACTTTTAATAAATAAAAATTATGAGAAGAATAAAATTTTCTGAATTTCTTTTCAATTTTATGTAAAAATAACTATTGCTTTAAACAAACTATTAGTCCAGAATGTTTGAATTAGTTAGGAAAATATTATTATTTTATTTCAGCAATTAGGTAAGAACTTTTTAAAAATAAATTTTTAATTCTTAGCTAAATTTGTGTATGTGTCTAGTTTTTTTAATTATTTAATTAATAAAAACCAGAAATTTTCTAATTTTTCTCACAAAAAGGTAATTTATTTTAGGCTCAATAACTATAGATAGGATTTCCCAACTTAATTAATCTGGAGTATTAAATATAGGTTGTACAACACCATCAAGAATTATATCCAGTATTTCCTTCAGTAAAGTGGCAGGAAAATGTCGTCCACCGAACTAGTTCATTCACAATCTCTGAAAAACCACTACATATAATGTTATGTGCCCAAATTTTAAGCCAACAATATTACATAAATATGCCAATAATATTAAACGGATATTGAAATATTCATCTATAATTCATATTCACCTATTGAAACATTAATTCATATTCATCTACTGAAACATTCACCTCATATTCATCTATTTACCTTTCTTCTGTTGCTATAATCGGTTAGAACTATTTAATTTTTTTTATTAACATTTTGTCACAAAGTTTCTCATGTGTTATTAACATTATCAACATTTTGATAATCACAAAATTTGGGAGGGGGAAATGGGGCTCTAAGTGTTCTTGCTACGTTAATACGTGCATCAATTATCAGTACCCATATAGTGCATCAAAATTCAGAACATGCACACATTTCTTTTAATTCGAAAATTAAAGAAAAATTGCTAAATTACAACTCTTTCCATGGTTTCAAAAGCACTAATATTTTTATGAATAAAAATACCGCTGTAAATTGGTAGCCAATTAACAAGACTGTTTAGCTTGCCTATTCCATCGACATCGAGTATTTTCTAACAAACTAAATAGGCTTTCAAATTTCAAAAGCGACTTCTCAAATTTTTTGGTTTTAAACTTTTGCATTGCAAGTTATTGTCGAAACAGGTAAGATAAATAAGAAAGTTTCACGTTCGTAATATTTATTCCTATACAGTTCTCTCCAATTATAGAATTGTCAAACAAATAATAGACACTATACTATGTAGATACGAATGAGGAGGCAAATTAATAATCTTTTATAAACAAGATAATACTTATTTACTACCAATATAAAAAATAGAAGCAAAGTGGATTTTCTGCTGGAGATACTAAAATCTCACGTTATTGAACGCCAGCTAATCAGAAGTGGGTAGGAAATCAGGCATCCGATCGGCTGGCGATCAAGAACGTGAAATTTTAGTATGGGTGGAAAAACATCAATTTATTATTTGATAAATTCAAAGCTGTCTCATTGTCAAAAGAAATAAAGTCGACAATATATTTCATGGAAAATGGATACGTTTTTGCCATATGCCATCAACAAGCACTTTATAGTTTGCTAAGCCATTGAAGTTGATGCAATATCTTCACTTCCTAGACTTTATCCATTGATTTAGCAAAAACATTGTATTACGCATTTTTATGCACCTAAACTGTAAACTTGATTCGAATACCAAAACTTTTCAATCCAATTTATAATTAATAAATATCGAACCTAATTTCCCTATGCCTGCATTTAAAAAATAACAACATTTGTTTTGCAATTATTTAGCTGACAAGCAATTTATGAATGGAGTTCTGATTTCATCTTATTGAACTGATCTTTAACTTAAGAAAAATTCTCTAAACATCATACAATAATAAATAATAAGACATAATATCTTCTTTCTCATGGCAAATGGCAAAATTTAGTTTTCTTTTACGACAGTAGATGGCACAACAATCGACCCTAGTTTTATCTCTTTCCAAGAGATGGCAGCACGAAACGTCTTCAGCTAAGAATAAAAATAAAAATAAAAAGGATAATATGAATAAAAAGATTTGTCTACTTTTTGCAAAGAAACTTTAAATGAATAAATTTTTTTTTCCTGTTTGTGATGAATAATATGATCAAAATAAACTACATACTTTATTTAAAAATTATGAAATAAAAATTTTAATAAATTTTTCAGCTGTTAGATTAATTTTATAGTAAATAAATACTAATTTATAATTAAATTAATACTAAGAGATATGATGTGGCAGTGCTTGGTTTATGTAAAAACCATATCTTTAATTCATTGGGTTTAATTAAAAAAATATTTTAAGTATTGGGAATTTTATCCAAAATGTTAATATGTAATAATAAAAAATAATATATATATATATCTTAAAATCAATTAAAAATATATAAACACAATATTTGAAAAATGACCGAATATTAAAAATTGACGTATATTCCTTAAATTCCTTACCTTAAATTCAAAATTTGATCTGGAATAGAAACACGAAAAATTTAGCTTTGTTCATTTTTATACTACTTGACATTTTATGAATGATATTTTAGATCAAAATAAATATTTTTGAACGAACAATAAACATTAAACAATTAACAACAATTAACAAAACAATTAACATAAATGTGTAATAGCTATGTTTGTTTTTCATGTTTACAATTTATTTCCACTGATCTAGACTTTTATCTGTTGTCTATCTATTTTGGATAAAAAATAAATGCTCTAAACAAGTTCCTGTTTTAAAAATGTATATTTAATATTTTATTACTAAGTAGATCTTATTTTAAATACTTTAAAACATATTTTCCTTTTTCTAACAAATAATAATTCTGCTCCATTTAAAATCTTCATTTGACAATTGTCATAAAGATTTATTTATTCCATTATAATGACTGGAATTTATATTATCATTACATGTTCTTTAGAGATAGAACATAAAAAGATTTAAGAGTTAAAATAATTTATTTGCATTCTTCTAAATATAAAGCGTTCTTGGGGTGGGTACTCAATAGAGCTGCTAGGTTCTATTGGATTCTCTGATATCGATTTTTTTTTTTCTTTTAATGTTACTAGGAGCATTTCTTCCTAAGAAAATTGTCACCGCTTAAAACCAATACTCATGCTTCCAGTTGCTGGGATATGTTCAGCTTCAAGAAAGCCTTAAACAAAAAAGATTCGCTGCTAACCAGTTAGCTAATAAGTATAATAATAACCATTGTGGACATAATTTTTTATAATGACGATAATATATATATATGTTAACATATACATGCTCCTCCTGCATCTGCTACAGTTTTTTACAAAAATTTGCTTTAAAACTAATTATTTTATTAAACGGACTTTGAAAAATAAAGCATTTTATTAAATATACTTTGGAAATCCAATAATGTTGCTCCTTTTAGAGTTAAGTTAGATATTGATTTGATAATATACATTTTAATCCAATCATAAGAAATATGATTGCATTCGGTAGCATCAAGGTTCTTTTGTAGATAAAAGGTTAAATAAATTGTATAAACTCATTTAAAATTACTTTATTAGAAATTTCGAACTCAAATTGCTAAGAAAAGAATATTTTATTTCGTTCATTACACTAAAAAAAAACAGAAAATCTAAACTGGGGAATTCTATAAATTATTTTTTGAACTTTTAATTTTTATTTCAGCTATTTTAATTCCATTAATATGGCATAAATTTAATAATTTAATTTTTTTTTTTTTTATTTCCAATGGCAAGTTTGCAAGACAACAGAAATTATAACAAAAAAAAAAAAAAAAAAAATACAAACAACAAGATAGAAACAATTGACATCAATTCACTTCATTAGTCCAATAACGTTTCCATAAAGAAACAGGAAGCAAGGTGAGACATATCCATTTCTTCCTGGTTACCACACAGGAGGCAGAGAGGGCCAGGAGTAAGTTTAATTCTGTGAAAGTGCTTGCGGAGACAATCGTGACCACAAAAAAGTAGTAGCGATGACACTGATTTTTCTCTAGAACATTCAGGGATATCATGAATATGATAGTACCAGGGCTTGTGACTGTTTCTAGCGACAAAATCCTCAAAGAAGGAGCACAGTTATCCACTCTCTTGTTTTGGGACAAACCATCTGCGTTCCATTGCAAAAACTCTAAAAACTCACACTGAGAGCCAGACTGAAGGCCGTACTTGTAGATCCTTTTGCCGTATCAGACGTTGACCGGAGTGCACCACGAGGATATAGATCTACGTTGCACTCCATGATGATATAAATAATTTAATAATCTTATTTTTTAAAGTTTTTTAATGGCCACCTCTGGATGTTTAAAAATTAGAATTTTTCATTAATGTGTTAATTATCCTTATTTTAAAGCAATATAAAATATACAAAACAAAATTAAATGAAATATTTATTGAGACACATTTTTATTTATATAATAATAGTATTTAATGTTTAAAATCAGAGAAAATATTTCATACATGTTTAATAAGTTAAAATGTTAATATATGTCTTGTTTTTTCCTTTGAAAATATTCTACCAGAACCAAATAATAATTTATAGGATTTTCAAAAAGGGATTCCTTACTTATTATTTATTTTTATTATTATGTATTTTCTTATTTATTAGTTAAAATAACTCATAAAAGGGGGATATATTAAATATTTTTACGTATGTCTGGCCATAAATTATTGTCATAGCTTTAATTGACTTTTCCAGCACCAGATGGCAGTAAACTCTCTATGTAGAGAAATACATCGCAAGTTTTAAATTCAGCTAAACTTTATTTATTTATTTATTTCGGCCCCTTAAAAGCATTTTCACTTTTTCGCTTTTCTTTCAGGTATTTTAAATATATTTCTTTGGAGTATCGATTCTCAATTGTGAATGACATAGTGTACTTTGCGCTCTTAAAACATTTCTGAATTTTTTTGGAAGCTCTTTTCGGACTTTAAAAGCCTTTTTGCATCGTGCATTACAACGTTCGCATACAATGCAGACACAACAGGTTAAAAGCTTTTCTATTTGAGAAAATCCTTTCAAAACATATTTCGGCTTTTACGCCCCGTTGGCGACACAAAACTTATGTAACAAAAAACATTTCCGACTGTTGTTTTATTTTTTATTTTGCTATTTTGCTGTTATAAATGGAAAAATAGCTCCGTGCAAAAATAATTCGTCACGCATTTGTTTCTTGATGTTCAGCCAACTTTTAACAAATGAAGACAAACAAAGCTCTGAACTAACTACTTTCGGATTTTTCTTTTTATTTGAAATGTATTTTTGGACAGTGATACAACAAATAAAATGTTTTACAAGGATGTTTAAGCAAAATAAATGTTTTTTTTATTATTGTGTAAAGTATTACGCCATTATTTGATTATTAAACGAAGTATTGTACTATTATCTGATTATTATACAAAGTATTATGGTATTATTTGATTATTGTGAAAAGTATTATCCCAATATTACTTTAGGCACTTACACTTTTGAATCTGAACTTAGTTTTAAATACTTAGGATCAGAAATTAATTGTCAAAATAATATCTTACCTGAGATAAAAAACAGAATCGTGTCTACCAATAAGACCTTTTTTGGATTAAGAAATCTGTTTAAATCACAGTTCATAAGCAGTTAAAAAGTTAAATTTTGTTTTATAAAACCCTTATTAGACTAATTTTGGTCTGTGACTCTGAAACTTGAACTTTGGCAAGATCTGATGAGGCCCATTTGGGTATATTTGAGCGGAAGATTTTAAGGGCTCTTCTTGAAGATATTAGGAAAAGTGATGGCTGAAGAAGACGGTACAACGCAGAAATTAATAAATGCTATAATGTCTCAGATATTATAAAATTTATTATGATCAGCAGATTAAACTGGGCTGCTCATGTATTTAGAATGAATGATTTAAACCCTGTAAAAAGGCTCGTTTTGGGCAAAGCCACAGGGACAAAGAGGAAGAGGACGACCCAATTAATGGTGGATAGACGTGGTTGAAAAAGATTTTGCTGTACTAAAGGTCAAGATTTGGAGGACCCTTGTCACCCAGAGGAATGCCTGGAAATCTTTTCAAAGGAAAAACTTGGCCCATTCTGGATTGTCGTGTTATTGATGATGATGAAAAAGTATTATGCTATTAATTGATTATTGTGCAAAATATTACGCCATTTTTTGATTATTGTGTATAGTATTATGCTATTATTTGATTATTGTGCAAAGTATTATTTGATTATTTTACAATTATTTAATTATTTTACAAAGTGTTGTGCTAAGTGCAAAAATATTTTATTATTTGATTATTTGATTATTTTACATTGTATTATGCAATTATTTGATTATTTTACAAAGTATATGGATTATTGTGCAAAATAGCAAAATATTATGCTATTATTTGATTTGATTATGCAAAGTATTATGCAATTATTTGATTATTTTACAAAGTATTATGGTATTATTTGATTATTTTACAAAGTATTGTGCTATTATTTGATTATTGTGCAAAATATTATGCTATTATTTGATTATTGCAAGTATTATGCAAAGCAAAGTATTATGCAATTATTTGATTATTTTACAAAGTATTATGGTATTATTTGATTATTTTACAAAGTATTGTGCTATTATTTGATTATTGTGCAAAAATATAATGCTATTATTTGATTATTATTATTATGCTATTGTTCGATTATTGTACGAAGTATTTATCTTTGAAAAAAATTGAATCGAATAAGTAATCTATTGCTGACACGGGTGATTTTCTTTTTAATCTGTGGTAGTATAGTGTAAGTAAATTAATTATTAATCTATGCAAGTAAATTAGTTATTTGTCATTATTGTAACAGGGAATATGTTGTATAGATGAATCTACCAATCACAATTCAATCACATGACCGCTTTTAATGTACGATGATGTTAAAATTGTAGAGCAGCAATGCGCAAACTCATATAGGCCACATGCACTCTCTGTTACTTGGCTGCAGACTACACGAAAAACCCCTCGAAAATTACCTGTTAAATAGGTATTTCATACCTTCACATGTAATAAAAATATATAACAAAAAGTATGTGATGTATTAAATTAAATTAATTTAATATGTCTTTAATTCTTGATCAGTGTAATCACACAAAAATTTATTTTTTTGTTTCCAAACAGAAAATTGATCAGTTAAACAGTTTTATTCATAATGCTTTATATATATTTACGTCTAAAAATGTTTTTTGATAAATATGTGTTAATCCAAACAATCTTTCGGATATTGTTGTGTTATTTATCAACATCCACGTCAGCTTTATTGAGCATAATTTTAAAGTGGAACGTGTTTTTGGCAGTAAATATCATACAAATAATAATAAAAAAAAAAATAATAATACAGGTCCTACTTTAGAGTTAACACTTTATTGACAAATGATCTGATTTTCTAGTATGCGATGATATAGAAAGCATTGAATTAAATATATTTCTAATGCATAAATAATAGTTATTTTAAACTAATGTGAAAGCATGTTATCTGAATTAATTTTTCGTAAAAATCAGAATTTTTTTTCAAAAAAATTACTAATAAATAATTTTTGTAAGTAAAAAGGACGTAACGATGAGGCGGCCTGATAAGAAAACTTAGGCGAGCTGTGAGCATTCCGTCATAGAGATTTATCTCGAAAATTTGCATCTCTGACCTTGGTGAAATTTAAATTATTACTAAGTTTAACATTTGAAGTTTCTATGATTATTGAATTGATTATTGATTATTGATTATTGATTATTGATTATTGATTATTGATTATTGATGATTATTATTGATTATTGATTGAAGTATGTGATTTTTTTTCTAAATGTCTTATCTGACTAGAGAACGAAAATTTCTTAGTGTGAATTAAATTAAGTGTTAAAATTTATTATTACATTTATATTGATTTCCAAGTCAAAATATTCATAAGTAACATAAAAAAATGTTAATATGTCTTGTTAAAAATGTAATGTTAAAAATGTCTTGTATATCTACAATATATGATTTCGACTATGATTGAATGAGGGGCCTGATGACTAGCGGACTACAGTTTCGATTTTCTGATTCGAGTTCCGGGAGTGCGTAGTGGTTTGGGATCCACTTTACACCGTAGGTCGCGGACAAATATGACTGTTGTGTATAGGGCCGACAACTATCCTATAAAAGGAAAGCTTCTCATGTTTCGACATCTGGCTGTAGGCAGACGGCTTTAGAATACCAAGGGGCTGTTTCGCCAATCTAGGAGAAGATTATTTAATTAAATGACATTAAATCTAATATAGCAAATATATTTCTGCAACTTAGTTCATTAAATGAAGATTTTATAATAGTATTAAATAAAATGCTGCTGTGAATGAGAACAAAAGAGATTCTCCTAAACTTTTCATTTCATTAAATCTAAAACATTTTTAAAAAGAACCCAAATATAAATGTTATAAATAATAAATTGGTCTAAAATATAATATTTGGGTGTAGGACTGAGAACCTGACCCTGTAAAAGGAAACCATCTTCAGTCTCGAAGTCTGCCAGTAGGCAGACAGCCTTGCCCACCATGGGCTGTTGTGGCGCCAGGGAATTAGTTATTACGAATGAACTGGTTTAGAAAAGAAAAATTCGTCCTTTCTTAATTTTCTTGGATTATATTTTTAAATTCGACAATTATTACCTTTTTTTCGATTTTGATACCGCTGTAATTGAAAAACATAAATATTTTTATTCTTTGTGAATTAAATGCTTTATTAGTGATACATAATTTTTATTATAGTACGATTTGTCAATTAATTTTTAGGGATGTGTTTTTAGATAAACAACAATATCAATTTAAATTTATAATATGCGATCTTGTTTTAAATTCCTTTGCTTTTCTAATTCTTACTAGCTAACTAATTTCTATGCATATATATATAAGTTTGAAAGAAATTTAAAACAAGAACGTGTATTATAAATTTTAATTAATATTGTTGTTTATCTAAAGACACATTTCTAAAATGAATGATAAAATAAATCGTACTATATATATAGTACGATTATATATAGTATATATATAATCGTACCGCGGTAGTATATATATATATATATATATATATATTAAATGGGTCTTCTCCAATTCTCTTTTTTTCATTTTTTCTTTTTTTTTTCTTTTTATTAGTGGACGTCATGTTCTACTTATCCATGTCACGAACCTGTAGCGAGCCATAAAAGACTTTCAAAAAGACCAACCAATCTTGTTTAATATTCGATTTTGGTTTTGAAACAATTTAAGATTATAGGAAAATCCCTATTAGATTCATTAAATGTATAGGAATTTCAGATAATTTGAGTATGTATCTCAATATTAGTTTGATGAAGTATTTGTTGTTACCCTTTCCTATATTAGGTGTCTGTTATTTAGTTCGATGTAAAGAAAATTGGAGAATTTGTCTACATACTCAATGTAGGTATACTTAAGGTATTGTTTATAATATGGAGTCCATCCTATTTGAAATTTTCCCTTTTTTTCAAACTTTGTTGTCTAACTTATAGTTAGTGTAAATATCTGGAACTAGTCTTTAAAATTTGCTTTTAACCAACTTTATTAAAGATATTGTATTATTAACTATATAAAATGTATCATTAGGTTTATTGAAATAGCTACATTAAATAAGGCCTCAACATACTGAAAATAGTCTAAAAGAATAACAAAATTTAATCTCAGGTCAAGATCTCAATTGTATTATATATATATATATAATTGTTTATGTGTTGAGCATTCTATTAATTTATCAATATAATGGTATATATCCTTCTAAAGATAAATAACACAAAAATTCTTAATAATCAAATTTAATCAGTACAGCCACCATAACAAAGTATAAAATTAAATCTTTTGCGTTAGAAATCTTTTTGCCTTTAATAGGCAGATATAAAATGATATATTAATCCGTAACAAGAAGGTGAAAAAGTAAGACATAATAGGGGCTGTGCGGTCTCACAGACCAGGCACCGTTATAAATTTTTAAAAATAGTTTAATTAAAATATCAGCCTGATACGTCACTTAGATGGTCCTTGAATTTTAAATTTTCAAAAAAAAAAAAATCTGTTTTTACATTTTAAATTGGAATATTAGTTTTTATTTTTTCTGTGAAAATCATATGTAAATCATATGCATATGGTGTGATGAAAAGTATGTGGTGTGATGAAAATCATATGTATATGGTGTAGTAAATTTTATACAAATAATAATAAAAAGAAATCTATTGTGTGTTAATTGTTATCTTTTATTTATTTAATATGCAAATCAAATTTCAATAGGAGAAAATTTAATATAGCCCAATACAGAAAATTTTGACAGCACTTGAAGTATCAGTGTCTGACATTTATCAGTCTTTGTGTTTATGAGACATCTATTGTTCTTCCCTATCATCTGGATCATATAATTACAAATTTGAAAGTAAAAATCTAAACTGACATAAGGGATATTTTAATGACATAACTGTACATAAAATATCGGGGTCAGTTACATCCGTTGCAGAAAACGTTTAATTTCTTCATGATTCGATTTGAAGATTGACATGTATGTGAACAAATTCAAAAAGTACTCTCAGTACGTCAATGCTAATGTTGTCAATTTCATCTTTAATTGGATGAGAGGTATATTTATCTAATTTTTCCGTATTTCTATCAGTCCTTAAAATCACAATTATGGGAAAAATTTGATCAGTAAAAAGTAATTTCTATACATATTTTGGATTTGAATCATCATTTTTCCTTAAGGTCTTAGTGTAGGATGTTCTAATATGTTGTGAGCTGGAGTTCTAACTTTTCGATTAACTTTAATGGAAGATCATTTGAATCAATTTTTCCCATAGTAGTATTTCATAGAATTACTAGCTGCATGTAGATCAGAGAAATCATTATCGTCTGAAAAATTTCAGAGTCTGTTGAGTGGGAACTTTCACAGACAAAAATTTCTTCCCAACCATCTTCTCCACTAACATCATTTCCAAATTCACCTACAATCTTTTACAGCTTTTTCTCATGACACGGATCAGAAGGATGAATTACTTTCCTCGGGCTTAACATCATAACAATGTATACTACTGCCGGAAATTATAACACTAAAAGGGATATGAAGTCTCACAGACCGCTGTTGAAGATTGAAATGGAATTTCTACTGGATGCACTTGCTAAAACAATGTGATAAGTTGAGGTTATGTTTAAGGTCACAATATATTCAAATGGACTACGCATATTATAGGGGTGAAGGGAGGAACATGTTAAAACAAAATTAACCTTTATATTTTAAGAAAATATTTTTTATCTCTCAAATAAAGATGTTACTTAATAGCTCAACAAAGCTCTTCAAGATTGAACTTATTGGAAAATAAAATTCGTATCTTTGTTTATGTATATATTTCTTCAAAATTGTTATAAAAATTTGTGAACACCCTCTGCAGCCTTTAAAAGTATCTACAGTTTCTTCAAATAAAATTGAGAGATACACATGTTAAATTACGAGTAACATTGCGAGGTACACATGTTTTAGACATTAGTAATTGCCATGATTTATCTGAAGAAAAATAAGTGAGACAAAAAATTGGGCAATTGAGCCAATAAAAATGGCCAAGTAACAATCATTGTGACAAATATAGATAAATGTAATTCTGCAATTCATGTACAATGGAATGCATTTCTAAGAACAAAATTAGCATGCAGAAGATATAACCAAGGAATACCTAAGAGTGATGCAGAGGACTACTATTTGCAGCTAACTGCAAAGAGGCACAGAACCGTTACATCATCCAACTCAGATCTTCTTTGTAGCACTTTATAGACTGGTATACAGATCAACTGTGAATCGTAGGCTTCATTTAGGAGGATTATGTGCAAGACGGCAAATGTTGTATGTACCTTCACTTCATAGCATCGAGATGAAAATTTTAATTGGACACTTACACATCAACTGGAGTACAAGTCGTTGGACATCTGTATACTTTGCTAATGTTTGAAATTTTGTTTGCAAAGGGGCTGAAGAATATTATTGAACGGATGGGAGCGAGTAACTAGCTATTTTTCAGTCATATCTGTAAAAAAGAGATAGATTTGGTAAATATCCAGCATATGTACGTGGCAGGTATCACTTGGATAGCTGCACTGACCTGTATATTGTTTTCAATGAGCACCTTTAGTGCTAACTTATATATGATTGATAATTATATATGATTTACTTATATATGATTGATAATTATATATGATTGACTTATATATGATTGATAATTATATATGATTGACTTATATATGATTGATAATTATATATGATTGACTTATATATGATTGATAATTATATATGATTTACTTATATATGATTGATAATTATATATGATTGACTTATATATGATTGATAATTATATATGATTGACTTATATATGATTGATAATTATATATGATTGACTTATATATGATTGATAATTATATATGATTTACTTATATATGATTCATAATTATATATGATTTACTTATATATTATTCTGTGCCTCTTTACAGTCAGCTGCAAATAGAGGTCAACTGCTTCTCTTATAGCTCTTAGTTATTCTTTAGCGTTATGTTCTTACATGCAGATTTTGCTTTTTGATGTGCATTCCATAGTGTATGAATATAATAAATTATATACATTCGGGATGATAATTGATTGATAATGATAATTGTTTGTTTTTATGGCAGTGCAATTGGTGATTCCTCCATCCTAATAGACGTAGTGATAGACCCCACAGAGCACAGTTAATGGACAATATGTGCTATTGTATTTTTACTTTGGCAAGCATATTCTGCGTACTAGAACTTGCTTAAGTACCTTTTCAATGTTCTAGAGACGTATATTGCTGCACTTAAAACACTTACCTAAGAATTTTCAAGCTGATTGACACAGTAATAGACTTTTGCTAGCTGAGTAATAAATACCAGCATTTTGAACATGGAATATAGTGCCTGAGTAGCTATTAGAGGAAATTACACTTCATATTGAAGCAGAATAGAATTACTTGTTGAACTCCAATGCTAAGTTTTTTTTCTGGTATGTCTCCGGTATTATGTTTTTTCTAGTATGTCTCCAATATTATGTTTTTTCTGATATGTCACCAATACTATGTACATCTCTAATATTATGTTTTCTAGTATATCTCCAATACTATGTACATCTCCAATACTATGTTTTCTAGTATATATCTCCAATACTATGTTTTTTTCTGGTATGTCTCCAATACTATGTTTTTCTGGTATGCCTCTAATGCTTTGTTTTTCTTATGTCTCCACTACTATGTATATGTATTTCTCTGGTAGGTATAGTATGTCTAGAGTATTTTCAAGATAGAAAATAAGCTTATTGTTGTTCTTTTGAGCCTAATGTTTTTCTTTTTTATGTTTTCAAATTTAATAAAAATTCTTTTGAAAAATTTTGCAATCGTAATAATAATTTTTTTTTTTTTATTAATTTTTGTGTAGTTAAAATTAGTGTGTATATAAAAGTTTCATATGTGATGTTCATAAAATTAAACGTTAATTAACTTCATGTTCATAAAATTAAAGTTTATGATTTGAAAATTAAAAAAAGAACGCTTTTTTAAATCACATTTAATTTATTTATTAAATATTTCCATAAGATTAATTACATTTTTTACTTTAAATGGTTATCAACTTTTTTTCCAAAACAGGTGCAGTTTAATGCTGATATTAAGAATATCTTTTATAATTGAGCTATTAAGGATGAAAGTAAATAATTATCAATTAATAGTTAAATTATTTGTAATGATAATAAAAAGTTTAATTAAATTTTTTCATAATTTTTTGTTATTTTGATGTATAGTGAACCAAAACAAAATTTGCATAACATAGAAAAATAATTGTACTTAAATTTGTATTTATTCAGTTGTAAAATATTAAACCCAGAACTGAAATATGTAGATAATTTTAGATTTTCTAAGTGATTGCCACATTTTTTTTTTCTAATGCAAGTTGCAATTATAAGTTTTTGTTAAATAATTCTGTAAGTATAATATAGATAAGAGATTTGAAATGACAATGAAACATTTTCCAAATGGCTTCGTTCATTAAATATTATTTATTGTTAGATTATGGAAAATCAAATTTAATTAGACATAAACGAATTAATCATATTGATTTTTTGTTCAAAATGTTATAGTACGTATATTTTTGATAGTATTTTTAAATAATTTAAATAACAATCAACTAATATTTGTTCATTCATTAGTTTGAAGGCAGATTATATTTTGTGTGTTTTTAGATTTCTTATTTATGAATTCTTTTTCATTACAGCTGTTTAAATTTATTATGTAAGAGTCTCAATTTTACCAAAACTCCCTAGTGAAATAAATATACATTTTTAATTGTCGTTTACAAGCATATTTGCTTCGTCTTATTTCTGTAACTTGTTTGTATAACTTGTTCATATAAAGCTCTTTATGATTATTTCTGATAATGATATCTAATGTTTTTGGTATCTCAGTTTTCAATTGAAAGCTTGTTTCAAATTACTTTTTAATTAAATCTTTTTTCTTCTTTTTAAATTGCAAATATATGTGAAATTTGATATGTGATATTTAATCTGTGATATTTGATGTGACATTTATTAAATGATATTTTGTAAAACTCATGAATTAAATAATGGTATTAAATAAAACAGTACATAATCTGCAATTTTTATAAATTTAATAATAGATTGTCCAACTTCAAAATTAAAATTAACTGTATATCAAAAACTTTTCTTAATTGAATAATAAAATTTGCTGGTTTCGTTCAAAGTTATGTGTTATAGGTTATAAAGAGGTGTAATGTGAATGATATCATTTATTTTTAACATTTTTATTTTGTATGTTGCATTAATAAATATTTTTGATCTGGACTACTAACATTAAATTTATCTGATAGTCAAATTTTAAAATTACAAATATAGTAGATTTTTTTTTTTGTATACCTTTACAATGATGAGAAATGCTAAATTTTAAATCCTTACTGCCACTCTACTTTGGCTTGTTTGATAATTGATAATATACTACTATTCTTACACATTCAATGTAATAGATTTATTTTAATGAAATATGTGTTACACTTTGAATGAAATTTAGTCTCGTTCAATGTAATTAATCTATTTTAGTAAAAATATGTTACACTTTGAATGAAATTTATTTTCATTCAATGTAATTAATCTATTTTAGTAAAAATGTGTAATACTATTTTGAAGAAAATTTATATGCTAGGTTATGAAGATGTACAATTATGTAAATGATATTATTTATTTATTTATTTTTTATTATTTTTTTTTTTTTTCTTTTTTCTTTTTTTAACTCAGATGATAATATTTTTATCTGGAGTAATATCATTAAATTTACAAAACCGGTCAAAAAATAAATAATAATTTGTAATAATAATAAATAACTTTAGTAAATTAAAAATAATTTTTAATAATAATAAGTCATTTTTAGTACAGAGTTTTTTAAACTAGTACATAATAATGATCTAATGCTATATTTTAAAACTTAACCATTATTATGTACGCGCTTATTTATTTAAGCTAGCCAAATTATAAGACTTATTGAGTATTTTAAAAACCACTTTACATGCATTTTTTATGCAAATGCTTTAAATATGTATTTTAAAAATGATGCAAATTAGTGTTAAATAATAAATTATAGTTAATAATAAATAGTTTAATAATAATAAATAATTTTAGTACAGAGTTTTTGCAAACTATTACATAATAATTTTGTATACGTATATATTTTTAAAATGAAGCAAATTAATGTTAATAATAAATAATTTAGTTAATATCAATAATTTAGTTAACAATAAATAGTTTATTAATAATAAATAATTTTAGTACAGATTTTTGCAAACTATTACATAATAATGATCTAATGCTATAGTTTGAATCTTAACCACTATTATGTTCAGTCTTATTTATTTAAGTTTGCCAAATTATAAGATTCATTGAGTATTTTTGAGTATTTTAAAACCACTTTACATGCCTTTTTTATGCAAATATTATAAATATGTATTTTTAAAAATGATGCAAATTAGTGTTAATAAATTGTATTGTGTAACAAGAATGATAATATTGGCAACAAGAATAATAAAAGACACAGAGTCACATCTTGAATCTTTTTTCTACTTTTATTTTCACCATCAAATTTCTAGAGAATGTTACATAATGTCCACGAAAACTACAAGGAATCGGAGTAAAGGACCTTTCGGAAACAAAGCGGAAACAGATTTACAATATGTACACATAAGATAGATGCCACCACATATTTCAGGTCACTAACACTAATTCTATGAGACAGAACACTAAAAATTAGACCTTCACAGAAACGCTACATACACATCGGAAAGAAAATGTAGATGTACACAATACATATGGAGAATAGGTCCAATCGCGCTTGACCTAGTCAAAATCGGGGAATAAATCATTGATTGGCATTGCGTTTTCAAATTACAATTGATTATTTTATTGTTTTTCTCGTAGGTAACAACGTTTGGAATACTCAATTTTTTTTTCCTTTTAATAAGTCTGCGCATGTTTCTACGCAGCTATGAACACAATGTTTATTCTCGAAAAATTATATTTCAAAATATGATTTTTAATTTTTTTTTTTCAAATAAAATTATTTTTTAATTATACATTATAAATAAGTCATAAAATAACTATTTAAAATTGCTATGAGAATTTAAACAGACTCGATTTTTTTAAAGTTTTATTTATTTATTTATTAATATTTTGCTGCTTGACAATATTTTTCAGTATTATAAACTTAAGAATAAGTATTAAGAAAAAAACTATTTAAAAATTAAATAAAAGATAAAAAAACAATAAAAAGCAACAATTTTTTTAAAGCTTTACATTCTAAAATTGTATTTTCATAAATAAATTTGTCATTACTACAACAAATCAACACTAGCTAAATAAAAAATTAAGAATTTAAACTTTATAAAACACTTTAAGGCGAATTACATTATTTTGAAATTATATAAATAATTAATTTTGTTTTCGTTTCAGATAAAATAAATAAAAATTCTTGTATATGTTTAAAATTTTAATTGTTTTTTAAACATTAAAAATATTTTTTAAAAATTAAATAGCATATTGTTAATAACCATTAATTGAAATGTTATAAAATAGAAACTAATTTTTTTATCGTTACTATTTTAATAGTTTAATATGAAATTAACTTTCTCATACAACAATAATTAATAACAACATTTTTTTTTTTTGTATCTGCCTTATTAGCAAACAAGAAGCTCGAAATTTTGATGTTTTTAAATAAACTTAAATTTTTAATTATTTTATACAAAATCAGATTTAATTATTTATACACAGGTGTACTAAATATAACTGCAACAATTACTTATGTGTTTTTAAAAACCTTACATTTCATCAAAATAAATTTTTAAGCAAATACCTAATCAGGGCTGATGCATTAATGTTTAATGTAGGCTTTAAATATAACAATTTAAATAAAAATGAAATAAATATTGCTTAGATAAGAAGATTTTTTAAAATTAAAATGAAGAAATTTTAAGTTAATGAAGAGCTATATGAAGAGACAATGGAAATGACAATTAAAATGAAACTCTTCAGTTTAAGATTTAAAAGTTATAAATTATTTAATGAAAATATTGTTAAAATATTTTTGTTGCAATTAAGAGCATACTACTTTTTTTTTTTTAAAAAAGATTACATTTTAAAATGTAATCTGAATTTTTTTTTCCTATCAATCGTTCACAACTTTCTCTGTTAACTTCAAAAAATGTTCTTAAGATGAAGAGCTTATCAATTTAAGATTGAAGGGAAAAAAAAAAAAAAAAAGAGGGGAAAATATTAAAAAAAAAAAAAAGGGGAAAAAACCAGGATATTTACTGAAAATATTTAAAAAAAAAAAAAAAAAAACAATTGGAGCAATAAAGAGCATTTTAAAAATATAATTTCGTTTTAAAAATATAATTAATCCGGATTTTATTTACTATCAAACGTTCAACTCATTCTGTTAACTTCTAAAAAAACTTGAAAAGAGCTTCTTAAAATGAAGAGCTTTTCAATTTAAGATTTAAGAAAAAAAAACAAAAAAACAGAGGATATTTATTGAAATTATTAAAATAATAATAATAATATTTGGTGAAATAAAGAGCATACTACTTTTTTTTAATTACGTTTTAAAAATATAAAATCTTTTAATTTCCTATCAATTGTTCACAATTCACTCTGTTAACTTCTAAAGAACTTCAAAAAAAAGTCCTTAAGACGAAGAACTTTTCAATTTAAGAGTTAAGATTTAAAAAAAAAAAAAAAAAAAAAACCATAGAATGTTTATTGAAAATATTAAAAATATTTGGTGAAATAAAAAGAGCAAACTAATTTTTTAAAAAATTACGTTTTAAAAATACAATCAATCTGGATTTTATTTCCTATCAATCTTTCCCAATTCACTCTGTTAACTTCTAAAAAAACACACAAAACTCAACAAATTCACATTGAAAACATATTTACAAATATTCAACCGGTATTAAATTGCACATAAAAGTATACTTTAATACATGTTTAAGCTGTTTTGCCACTGAAAAATTTCTACTAATACATATTTAATAAAAATTTTTAAAAAATTTTCAACACATGGATATTAATATCTGGTAACAGTGTTTTTCTTAATAAAATTGTTTTCAATAATCGCATTTTACAAAAAAAAATAAAAAAAAAATAATAATAATAATAATGGCTTTTAAAACTAGAAAATCTGTTTTTCATGATATATATATATCAGGTTTTTGTAAAATCTGATGAGTTTTGTACTTTATTAATTTTTTAAAAATGACAAAAAATATGTTAAATATAATAGTGTAGAATAATATGTGACAGTGCTGTTAACAAGGTAATTACCAAAAATAAAATTTATGTTTTTAACACAATAACTAAGTGATAACAAAAATATCCCGATTATACACAACAATGTAGAACATTTTTTTTTTTCCATTCAAGTTAGTGAATATTTACAATTTCTGACAATCACGACAATCAATAACAATAAACACTTTAACAATACTTTACCACAATTATCGATATGTTTTTTTATACCATCACACAGCATATACAAGATTTCCAAGAATATTTCAAAGAAAAAATAAAAAACTTAAAAAGTACTAAGGACCAATACATATCTTACTGATTTCATGTTCTTTAAGATTCTTTGTTAATTGAATTTTCAAATGATGAACAATTTATTGTGTTTTTCATCTAGTAATATTAACAAAATCTTAATGGTTTGTCAATCGTTTCATATTCCTGAGATATAAACATGTTTAAGTCATTAAATATTATGTATTTATGTTGAATGCTGAAACCATGAAATATTTAATACCAAAATATGTAATTCATAATGGTATGATTTATGCTTTTCTAAACATGCTTTTAATTTAAATATTTTAATTACCTTTTTTTTTGTAATAAATTAATTATGTTTATCCTATATCATAATGTTTTATATTAAATTTTTTAAAAAATACTTTGAAATTTAAATAACAAAACAAACTTCAGTGATTTGCACTTATAGAATGCTATATTTTTATTGGATTTTTTAATCTTTAAAATATTGACCGTTATACATATTTAAACCAGTAATAAAACTACATGAAATATTTCATGTTTTTTTTAATTACTTAAATTTCTATAAATGGTGTTTCTTTTAACTTTTTAGTCAATGTTTTCTATTTCAAATGTTTATTGCACGCTTTGAAAGATATAATTTGCAATGCTAGAATCAAATATTTCATTAAACTTCAAAAAATGCTTTTATTTAATTAATTTCATTTCTTTTCTAATTGATTATATCTCTTCCTGATATTGTCATAATTTTCCTAAGAGCAATTTTTGGAAAAATATTGGAAAAATGGTAAAATATCAATAATAAACAATATTTTGCTTAACATGCAAAAAAAAACATATTTAAGTTAATATTTTACAAATATACTTTTGCAAATTAATAATTATTAATTTTTATAAATAAATAAAGTTGAAATCAGTCTCATTTTCAGTAAAGACTGTAAATAAAGAATTAAGGATTTATGATTCCGATTAAATGCGCCCAATACAACGTATGCGCATAGTAGTTAACTAATGAAAGTAGGACGCGGCACAATACATATACAAGTATACAACTTTGGCTTATACAACACGCTGTACAAGTATAAATACCTCTCAGTGAGTGAAAGTACAGGTCACCATTGAGAAATCACCAGGACTAATGGAACAGTGCTACACGAAAACAATAGGACAACTCTTGCAATGTGACATGAACAGGATTCATTGAAAGAAAGCGGAAATGACGAAGTTGCACACAAGTCTTCAGAATAGTTCATGACTATTGAACAGAACTTCCTTCGTCCACTACACAAATAGAAATACATTTATACAGCCCCGAGTAATGTAGTTTATTATTTTTTTTTTTTTTTTTACAAGTAGTCACATTTGTAGTTTGTAACAGAACAGGAATCGTAAACACTAGAGGATTTTGTTTTCTTCGAGTTCAAATAGAGACAGGGCATGCTATAGAGTTACGTCTTGCAAAATATGTTTTTATGCCCCTAGTTGCATTTGCATTTGCATTTGACGTTCATAGTTCCCAGTTCGTCCAGTTTGATGAAGAAGTTCGCTTGTATGTAATCAGTTTATGGTCTTGCGACGTCTGTCTCTTTAATTATCAATGGTGTAGCCTTAGTAAAGATACAAAAGCATCATTAAGGTAGAGCTTCCACATGCACAAATTTATAGTACACAACATTTAAAATCAGTGTGAGTCTTAACATTTAGAACTAACAGTTATTGCACAAAATAACATCTTATTGACAACTTAGCTAAGAGTTGCCAAATTGTACAAGAACCTTTGAGTATGGCAAGACAAATGGTATTCAGTTATAATTATTGAATAACCTAGAAATGAATGTCTGTTAATGTGGTTCTGATATCAATTACTTTTTTTACTTGCATAGGCAAATTACTAACGTATCAAAAACAAATCATAGCTTATACAAAAATATCCCATCAATAGTTGCATAAAATTACAGAAACAAATTCATCCAAATTTCTCAAATTTTCATGAAATATTTTTGGGCTAATTTCCTTTGTCTTCTCACAGTTAAATATATTAATTTTTAAAAAGTCTTTTAATGAAATGTATATTTTGAATTATTATTCAGGAACAATGATAAAGGTTGAATTTTATCTTCCTTTATCATTGCACAGTTAAATTTATTAATTTTAAAAATATCTTTTAATAAAATGCTCGTTTTTAATTATTATTCAGGATAATAAAGTTTATCAAGATAAAGTTCGATGATAAAGTTTGAATTTTATCACGAAATTTTGTTTTCATTTATCATCTCATAGTTAAATTTATTAATTTTAAGAACGTCTTTTAATAAAATGCATGTTGTTAATTATTATTCAGGATAATAAAGTTTATCATGATAAAGTTTGAGAAAGATAATGATAAAATTTGAATTTTATCTTCCTTTATCATCTAACAGTTAAATTTATTAATTTAAAAAATATCTTTTAATAAAATGTATATTTTGAATTACTATTCAAGAGCAATGATAAAGTTTGAATTTTATCAAGAAAATTTTATTGTTAAAGCATCCTGTTTCAAGAACTTTGAAGTATAAGTATGAATTCAAATCGTGTTTCCCATTATTAATTAATCAATAATTAGATTTAAAATAGAAAAGAACACATTATAATGTTATCTGTACAGTTATAATAGAAAACACAATAACAGTACATAAAACTATTTATTTCCTTTATAGTAAAGTGCTGTACCCAAAGGTTCTCGTTATACCATTAATAAGAACATTAAAAATACGAATTCACACATCAACATTTAAGTCCATGAAAAGTCCATTAGGAATGCCCTGAGAAAAACACGATTTTTTCCTTAATTTTAAATGAAAGGAAAAAGGGCTTCGAAAGTAGTATATCTAAAACACTGAATGAAATGATGTGGAGGACTAAGAAATCACTGAATCAACTGAAAGACAGGACACACGAATTGCGGTAGTTTTGTTCCTCGTGCCTCTACTAAAGCAACAGAAACTTCTACTAAGAAATCTTCCACTTCTCTGCCTCTTAATACACTAAAAAAACAAAAAAGAAAAGAAATAAATGGTTGTGAGTATATAAAAAATAAAATGCTTGATATTTGTTAGTCATGATTATAAAGCGTTTTAGTTTGTTGATAAAAGTAAGCAATTAGGTACTGAAATATTTTTTTCTTTTCCAACAAATAAATTAGATCACGCATAAATAATAAAATAATAAATTTAATGGCTTATACAAAAAAATTATTAGATCCATTTTAATGCTATGCCATAAAAAAAAAAATAACTGCAAGATATATATATGAAAATCAATAGCTGTTTTCTACGAACTGACGTTTTGTTTGTTTTTAATTTTTTTGCTAATTTTCCCAACAATAGAAATTTATATATGCCATACAATTAACTGATATAGAATCATTGTTAAAATTAAAGAAAATATCAGTTAAAATAAATACAGGGTGATTATAATTAAAGTCCCACTTTCAAAATGCTGTAAAAATAAAGAACCACTCGTCGCAATGAGTTCAAATTTGAACTGAAGATACTTGAAGAAAGAGTAAACGGTATGACATCAAAAAAAGTTCATCTGATTTTTCAATATAATTTGGTATGACCTTGCCGCGGTGGATGGGTTTTCCACTAACAGTGTCACAACTGTTGAATAACTTGGAAGTCATTTTTTTCCATCAAATTAATATATTAGTGTATTAATAGATTGAAAATATCATTGGCAGCCGAATTCACTTTCTTTTTATGCCGCTTACAGAGTAGTTTATTAATACACTTTGGAATTTTTTGATAACGTACCGTTTCTCCCTTCTCCAAATATCTTTTAGTTCAAATTTGAACTCATTGTGATGAGTGGTTCTTTTTTACAGCATAATGTAATGCATGTATGCAATTAAAATCTTTTTCAAAAGTTCTTTTATTTGGTAGATTACATCGTTTTTATCCCTTTAAGATCTGAAATTTTTGTATACTTAAATTTCAATTTGTTTTTAAAAATTTTTAGTCGACATTGATTCCAATGATACTAAAAACATAATTAAATAATCTATGCCCCTCCTCAAGCAGGGGGTAGAGGGTACCAGCTCGATCGTGCGGATTAAGAGTTTCCATGAAAAAGTTTCAAAAAATGCCTCACCTGCACGATCGTAGTTATCGGACTTAAGGGGTATAGAATTGAAGGTGTTATTATATTGTTAAAGTAGCTGATCTCCAGATATAACCAATAGACTTTATCGCTGTTTAATCGATTTGAATATCTTTAGCATCGTTATCACTCTTAACATCGATATCACGATTTTTAATATTAGCATTTGAATATCTTAGAATGATGCACGATTTGAAATTGGACGTCATTGAAATTTATTAATTCATGATTTAGATATAAAATTTTTAATTATGATGTATTTTTATGTGGATTTTCGTATATGAGTCATTTAACACTAAAATGGTTCTAACAATTTATGGAAAGCAATCTTTAAGATGGCAAGTGATTAATTTTTCAATTGAAATTAAATCTTAATTAGAAACTTTAGCGCCAAATGGGTGGTTTGGTGTCCTTAAACTGAATAGAAAATGTACTAACAAGAATGTAGTTGTCAAGTAATTTACCTTCAAGGCATTTCATATTCTTTGCAAGTTTGTATCAACTGGTATGCCTAAGAAAATTCATTGGCATGTTACTCCATTCATCCACAAATTTACCTAGAATTTCAAAGTAACTTTAATAAATTATTGAATATGAACCATTCCTTCATATTGTTTACCATTTCCTTCATATTCCTTCATATTATTTACCATTTCCTTCATATTATTTACCAACTCAGAGTTGTCGTTCTTCTTTTATATATATTAATTTTAGATCAACCTATTTCATAAGTTCAGAATTTTTAAAATTATTATTAATTTAGTTGTAGTCATTTAGCCTGCTATTTCAAAACTGCATTTAACAGATTTGTTTTTCTAATGCCTCATTATAATTAATTAGCAAATTTAAGGCAACGTGCATATTTCAATCATATCGCCACCTTACCAACCCGCAAAATACCAGTCAAGATAAAAATTCATTAGAGCTGATCAAAATTTACTTGCGTGATATCAACTCACGACTCCTAGACAAATTACGTTCTCACGCTGAATAAACGTTAAAAATTATTTAAAACTTGGAGCTTAATAACTTAAAACTTAGAAATTTCAAGAACACCAAACCCCTTTCGTAAATTTTTCGGCTGCCTTCAAGCAATACATAACTTACTGAAATTTTTTATTTGGCGATTTATAATTAAATGATATTCTACAAAAAACTATAAAGCAAATAAAAATAATATAAAGAGGCAAAAGGAACTGTGCTTTAGTAAAATTATTAGATGTTTTTTCTTGCTTTCGAATATTAGAGGGGCAGTCGGAATGCAAGTACTTCTACCTAAGTTGATGGTACACAGGGCATGGACCAACTTGCCACCAAGTTGGTTCAAGGGAAATACAGATAAAAATGCCCAAGCATACTCTAAAGCAATGCACACGCTTAAAAAGAGATTCCACATTCCGTTCTTAAATATCACAGCTATGATTAGGAGGTTGAGTTCTTCAACGACATCACCAATCTCCAGAAGAGAAGAGTGAGCTGAATGAGATCAGAGCCTGAACTCACCGTGCAGGTGGTGAGCGTGGTGGGTGATGCGGGTGGTGATGGTGGGGGTGGTGGTCCGCCATCACCTGGGGGATCTGTGGGGCATGGTGGAGGCCAGCTTGTGCTCCTTCTTCCACTTCATGCGCCGGTTCTGGAACCAGATCTTGATCTGCCTCTCCGAGAGGCAGAGTGCGGGCGATCTCGATCCTCCTCCTCCGCGTCAGGTATCGGTTGAAGTGGAATTCCTTTTCCAACTCCAGCGTCTGGTAGCGGGTGACGTCCTCTGTCGCTTTGTCTCGCCCATGGCGTTCACACCGTCTGCAAAGAAAGTTTCAATTAGGATTCAAATAGTCACAGTAGACATTGAATAAAACACAGGGGAAATTACGTACAACTTTCATATAAAAATATATAAAAATATTTATATATTTTTATATAAATAGAGATAGAAAAGAGATATAAAAAAATATTTTGATATAAAATATAAAAGATATAAAATATAACATAGAGATATAAAAATATTTTGCTAACTTTAATTTTTTGGGCATTTAAATTCATCCACTATTATAGCAGATACTCATATATATCATACTTAAGGTTCTATGAAACGGACTTAACTTGTGAGATTGTTAAGCTCTGCGTGAAACAAACTGCCGTTGCCACGCCAATAGCAAGTTCATTGCTGTCTTTGCATCAAACTTTATAACCTGTAACTCAATTATATGAAGCATTATCTTGCTTATTGGCGAGAACCAAAAAAGGACATCGCAATTTTTAGTTACATGTCTTTCTTATGCGCACCGTTAATTTATTTTTAACTGGCTAGGCAAGTTTGATTCATGTTTAAAAAGTAACGAAATAAGCCCATCCGAGATGCACTACTTGCTATTTGATAGAAACCTACACTGCACTTACATTTTGCCCCACATTGCGCACCACAATTTTGCAAACATCCGAGAGATAACATCTAGGGAGGGCAAAACAAAAAGCATCGGATCTCCGAGCCAAGGATGCTTTGTTTAAGGCATTATATGATTTATGCCAGCGATGAGCACACTAACATGTAGGCAGGAATGTTCTTCCTTTGGGTTCGAGGAGGGAGGAAGGTGTAATTCCCTTCCAGATACCATCTTAAGATTTAAAGTTGTTCCCCCCATTTAGTAGCACGACTTTTATCCACGTTATTTCCAAATCAATGGGGAATGGCAGCCATGGGCACAGTATGGTGTAGGTAATAGTTATAGACTACCACTAAATATGTTATTTGTATTAATATTTATGAATATAAGATTCATTAAGTATCTCACACTATTATTGTACTCATAACTACATGCTAAATAAATGCCAGGACAGTGAAATAGTAAAAAGCTATATTATTTTATGTTATGATAAAAAAAATCATTTATTATTAAGAGAGTTCTCATTGTACACATTGCTTACTATTTCATGAAAATGATCACCATTGCTGTCTTACATTATGTTCATTCATGAATACAAAATGAAATGATTTCTTAAATTCAGTTTGTCTACGCACATATATATCTGTTAATGTATAAAAATATGTTTACGTGTCATGTATATGATATTAGTATGTCTATGTATAAATATGTATATTAGTATGTCTATATATAAATATATGCAAACAAAAAAAATAGTATGTCTATGTATAAATATTAGTATCAATGAGGCCTAGAAAATAATAATCAAAAACTTAGGAAGATTTTGTCTTTTATTGAAATTTGCATTGCATTCGAAACTTTCATTAAATGGAAAATATTTTTATCTGCAAACATTTGATTAAATGATAAAACATATATTTGTACATAAATTAGGCCTTTTCGTATGTTTTTAAAACAATTTTTTCTATATTCTTCTTTGATGGCTATGAAAGGACCTTGTATAAGACGAAAAAAAGTTTGAATTAAAAATGCCAGATTTTAGCTGAATTAGAAAAGTACTTGCTGTTTGCTTTAAAAATTGCTTTTTTTTTTTTTTTTTTTTTTATTATTTATTTATTGTCCATTTTATTTATTGTTGTTATACATTTATAATAAATTGTCCAATAAATTATACAACAATTATAATTTTGAGACGCATGTGATTAATGGGAACTACATGCTTCCAAAGCGACAACGTAAAAAGCTGTAAAAGATATTTTGTGACATTTGTAGTAAGATATAAAATTTATTAAATCTTTCACATTGCAATTACAACTACAAACGTGTGCTAAATAGAACATAAGAATTATATAGGTCATGCTGAAAAAATATGGACATATTAAGTCATTTTTTATAGTAAATCATGCTTTTTCAATCGATTTCTGAATTTTAAAGTCATTAAACTGTTTGAATTTATTTTAATTTATGTTCATGTTCTCGTTCATGTCCACAACTGTTTATTAAATTCTAATTGAAAATATTTTTAAAAATAAAACCCATACTATATCAATAGGGTTTACAATTATGTTGTTATTTTTTTATTTGGATTTGCTACAAATAAAAGTAGAATGTTAATTAGATAAAACTCAATTAATATGAAATAGCCAACAAATAACTTCATTATTACTGGCTTTAGTTTACAAATTAATTTTTAGAAATTATAAAAATTTTTGAAATTGTATTGTTGGCTTTTGGCTAACATTATTATTAAATTAAACAGAACATTTTGTAATATTTTTGCAAAATATTAGTTTGTTGTAATTTATCTTTAATACCTGTTGAAATCACTGTAGGTTTGAATCGTTTACCATTCCTCTAAATTTTTGACATTTATTTATGTATTTACAATTTATATATACATTTATTTTATTATGAATGGATATTTTAACATAATTTCATCATATTCAAATTTTTTTATCCGGGTAAATTGCAAAAACTGTATGAACATACATTTAAACAAGGTGAATAGTGAAAGAAAAAGTTTATTATTAGATTTTTTAATTAATTTTTATTGAAAAAGTATCTCGCATTATTTATAACAAGAAATATAAATATTTCGAAGCAAGCTGTGTTTAGTAGCGCCATCTTTTGATAAAATTTGAAGTACAAACCGAATTTTAATTTCAAGAGTTAATAAAAAAAAAATTTTGTAGAACAATTTATGCACAAATTGAATGATAATAATTATCAATTAATTTGAAAGACCCTTGTGGTTTAAAATATTTATTATTATATTTTTAAAATTTTAAAATATTATTAAAAATATTAGCGTAGCAGGTAACATTATTTATGATATTACGGCACATTTATTGTTCATAATCAATTACAGTATGAATAAATGAAGTATGCAAATGATAAATATCAATTTTATAAAATTTATTTTTTAATTATTTTTCTTTAAGAAACAAAAATAAACATATGTAATTTTCGATAAATATCCAAAAAAAAAAAAAAAAAAACATATAATACCAATAATCAAACAAATAATTTGAATGCAAAATAAAAAAGGTTATTAGAAGTGTTTTACACTGTCTGTTAGGGATTTTTTACTTTTTATTGAAATTTTCATTCTAAAAAAATAATAAAAATGAATTGACATTTTAGTTAATGGTGAAATAAAGGCACTTGAATATATGTGGAATAATATAGAAAATACTTAAGAATTTTGCGGATTATTTGTTAGATTATAGTATTGCAATAAATCAAATGATGAAAAATATTGAAGTTGAGTTTTTATTTATTATTATAGTTATTAGAAAAAAGTACCATTTTGAGTCTTCTTGATTACTATTTAAGTTCAAACTTAATTTTCATATGTAAAATATGCATCTATAATTTTTTATGAAAGTCTCTTATATTTAAAAGTATACATTTTTTATTAACATAGAGCAGTTATAATTATTATAGTTGCCTTATTTAAAATATTAAAAAAATTATTTGTGTTTATATATATATATATATATATATGTATATATTCAGCTAATAACAATAATAATAATAAAAGAATTAATAAAACAATTATTATGATTGTACGTATATGAATACACAATTTTTAAAATTATTATTTTTCATAGGCAGGAAGGAGTTTCAAAAAATAAAATATTAATCATTCAAATAAAATTGAAAATAATTTAAAGTGTATTGTTTGTAAAGAACTCATATCATTGCATCATATGAAAAATCCCATTCAATTACTAATAAATAAATAATGGATTCCAATAAAAATGAAATTCCAATAACTATGAATACTGTAGTTTGATGGTATTCGTTTATTGGTTTGGTTTGTTGCTTTACAGTCAATATTTGCCGCTTTACAGTCATATTGTGCATACTTTTGGGCTAAATAGACAGGGACTTACAGTTCAACGTGGATTCCGAACCCCTCACAAACATTAACGTGGATTCGATGAAGGATTCCAGGATTCACCTGAAACGTGTGGTACCAAAGGCATTTGTTTATTACAGTTGGGAAAATCAAAATCCAATAGACTAATTTTTATTTCATTTGTTTAGTATCATGTAACTCCTCATATATAATTTTTGAACAGTGATTCTACAACGATTTCATTAAAAATTTCAATTACTATGATATTTGTATTGTGATTGAAAGATATCTATGGTCAAAGTTGAAGAGGATGAACCTAAAAAGTTCGTCTTTCCTTGCTTCGTTGCCTTTTTTTGAGTGACTTCTTAAGCAAATGTCCTTTTAATAGTGATTTTACTACGAGGTATGTAGTACCAAAAAGTTCGTCTTCTCATACTTCGTTGCCGTTTTGCGAAGTGTTTTCTGTTCAGCAAACACTGACAAACAGTGACATTTGCTTAGTAAATGTCCATTTAACAATGATTCTACTACGACTTTATTAGAAATATCAATAACTATGAGGTTTGTATTCTGGTTGAAAGATATCTATGGCTAAAATTAAACAGGGTGAACCCAAAAGTTCGTCTTTCCATGCTTCGTTGCCTTTTTTTCGAAGTGACTTCTTAAGCAAATGTCCTTTTAATAGTGATTTCACCGACGGAATAATCCTTCTGACAACCAGGACACAGAAGCCGCCAAGCGGAACAACCCAATAGGCAATTAAGACAAGTCGCTAATTACCAAAAACAACTCATTATGCCGTGACTTTAATGCTTTTTTTTTCATTAGCCCTGCATCCCACCCCTTCCAAAAACACCCTCCCACTTCCTTCATCTTTTTTTTTTTTTTTTTTCATTCCACCCCACCCCTATCCCCCCATCTAAGATCTGTTTAAGATATCCCCTAAAAAAATAGGTCGACTGCTACTCTTTTCTACAGCCGTATACATCTTCAGAGAAAAGGAAGGTTTATCTGAGGAAGAACGATTTTTATTATATATTCTTTTTTCCGACCTACCCCTTTCCATACCATTTTTTTTTTTTTTTCATCCATCCGTTTTCCTTCATATATAAAAGTTGAGCTGAGGCCATACATCATGTAGGATCAACATTGGTGATGTGATTTTAATAACGGCATTTGCATGCAAGCTGCTTCAACTCATTTTCCTTGGCCAACATGCCTCTTCTCTTTCGGAAGGAGCGCGTGGGCGTAGGTGAAGAGCACCTCGGCATGCATAAATAATTCTAGTTTAGCAACAAAATTGAATGGCATCGGATGTTTTCAAAAATGTATTTAGACGTCGGGATTAGGGAGAGGAGATGCTGCTTTCCGATTGGTCTCCGGCGACGTTCTCACGAGCGATTGCGTTTAATTCGGGTTTGATGGGATCCTTTCGATTGGGATGTATTGGATTGTTTCTTCTTCTTGAAGGACAGGGATCCAACGATTAAAGATATTTCAAAGTGCGATTATATTAGAATAAATGTATTAGTGTACAGAAATTCCTGTTAAACTTGAATATTTGGTGTATTATAGCCATCGATTTCAATAAATAAATAAAACGTATTTGAGATTTTGTTTTAAGTAATTAGTGTACTGTTGCCAACGATTTCAAGAAAGAAATAAAACGTATTTGAGATTTTGTTTTAAATATTTAGTGTACTATTGCCAACGATTTGAAGAAAGAAATCAAACCTATTTGAGTTTTTGTGTTAAATATTTGGTGTACTATTGCCAACAATTTCAAGAAAGAAATCAAACCTATTTGAGATTTTGTGATAAATATTTGGTGTACTATTGCCAACGATTTCAAGAAAGAAATCAAACCTATTTGAGTTTTTGTGTTAAATATTTGGTGTACTATTGCCAACGATTTCAAGAAGGAAATCAAACATATGTGAGATTTTTTTGTGCGTGTGTGCTCATGTATGTAATACTTGAATGTACTTGGAAGTATTAACCTTTTTGAAGTGTTCATTTTCTTGATATTGTATAAATAATGTTTTTCCATTATTGCATACCTAAGAATATTTTATTACTATTATATGTTAGGTAATATTTTTCTTTTTTATGCAAATATTAGTCAAATATGTAAAATTTTATTATTACATATTTGACGAATATGTGCTATTATATGTTAGGGGATATTTTTATTTATTTTAAATAATGTTTTTCACATTATTGCATAATTAGGCAATGTTTTATGTTAGGTAATACTTTTTAATAACAATAATTTTTATTTTGGGTAAATAACGTTCCTTCATTATTGCATATTTGACCAATATTTTTATTATTTTTATGTTAGGTAATATTTTTAATAATTGTAGTTTTTATTTTGAGTAAATAGTGTGCTTTATTTATTACATATTCAAACAATGTTTTTATTAATATAATTTTTTTTTATTTTCTGTAAATGACGTTTTTTCATTATTGCATATTTAAACAATATTTTTATTACTATTTTCTGTTTAATTTATTTATATTTAATCATTTTTTTGCGGAGAAATTTAAGTATGGAGTGCATTTTTCTTTATTTTAATATATATAGGTATTTATTTTTATTTTAATTTATAGAATAGAATTATATAGAAAAGAATAATAATTCTATAAAGAATCGATCTAGAAGAATTCTATAAAGAATAGAATCTTTAGAATAAATTTCGAATAAAAGTAAAGTATTATAATTATAAAAACAGAATGTATTCTAATTACAAAGTAAGGCTTCATATAATTTTTTTTATCTTTTCTTCTCTTATTATTTTTCGACAACAGAATCCAGAACCATAAAAACCTTTTTTTTCCTATTTTCTCAATATATTTATTTATATTAGAAAAAAGTGTATCATATGGTTTCAACTATTATCAACAACAGAAACATTTATCAAAAATTTTTTTAAAAGATGCGAATATCAGATAAGTTTTTAGAATTTTGTTAATTTTTAGTGTACAGTTTGTAAGGTAATTGTTAAAATATTATTGAGTGAGGGATTGTTGGGAAAAAAATACAATACTGCTATTTATACCCAATACCGGTAAACTGAACCAGTATTGATTATTGAAATGTCTGAATTAATTAAGCAAAGAACTTGCATTAAATGTTGCTTGCGGAAACGTATAGAATGTTGCAGAAGGCATTCGGTGAACATTCCTATATCGGAAAGAAAGAAGTGGTATAAACAGTTCAAAGAAGGCAGAGAACGCGTTGAAGGCGAAGGGCCCTCTGGTCGACCATCCACCACTATTGGGTATAAATAGCGGTATTGTATTTTTCCCCAACAATACCGCTATTTATAAAAAATTAATACCGCCCTTACCTCACTAACCCCGCATATAAATATTTTCACTATCAAATTGAGGATAAGGGTACTGAAGAAGAGAGCTATCTAGCTTAATATATATTATAATACTTTTTATATATTAATATTTATTGATAATAATAATGCTTAATAGATAAATATTGAAGTATACTAGTAATACTTTTACTAATATACCAATATTTATATAATATTTCTCAATTTTTGTAAATATCTCCCAACATGTGTATAAGTATAAATAATGTCCGAGAAAGAGAATTAAGCCTACAAATGAAAAAAAAAGTCTTACAAATATAAAGTAAGGAATCATATATTTCCGCTACTTTTTTTTTTTAGTACTATTTTTTCCACAACAAAATACAAATCTCTACAAGCCATTTCTTCTCATTTTCTCAATACTTATATAAATATGTAACACACAAATAAGATCAGAGATAGAAGGAATAATATTATACAATCATTTGAATTGTAGTTAAAAATATATCATTATTTTTTTTTTTTTTTTTTCATGCCATTTTCCGAAACAATTCAGAAACTGTGCAAACAATTTCTTCCAATTCTCGCAATATTTCATAAGAAAAACAAAAGATTTTTCCAAAACTGCGGAAAAAAGACAGATGGCCTCGAAAGCGAGGCTCAAGTTTTACTTGATGAATTGCTTTGTGGGTTTGGAAACTATTTTTCAGAAAAAGAAAGGCCTCGCTCAGTTATTCTTAGGTCCCATCCTCTTTCTCGGTTCGCATTGCTAAGAGATCATCGACGTCAAATTGTTAAGCGGGAGAAGAAATTCCGAGCTTTTCATGCACGAGCATAATCGGTTCATAGATTTATACATGAACATAATCGAAAAAAATTATACTACTGTGTCCAAAAAGTAAGACCAATGTTCAATTTAAAATTCCCGGGGCTCACGGAATTTCAATTTTTCTTTTTTTTTTAAGTTGTTGGCACTGTCCTTGACATCTGTGTGAAATTTGGCGTCAAAATATTCATTAGTGTTTGAGTTACGCTTGGCTTTGTGAGACGCCGAAACTGATTCCGGCGATTTTTGAAATGTCTGAATGAAATGAGCAAAGAACTTGCATTAATTTTGTTAGCGGAAACGTATAGAATGTTGCAGAAGGCATTAGGGAACATTCCTATATCGGAAAAGAAAGAAGTGGTATAAACAGTTCAAAGAAGGCAGAGAACGCGTTGAAGACGAAGAGCCCTCTGGTCGACCATCCACCCCAACCGACGAGGCTCACGTCCAAAAAATTAAAAATTTGGTGCTTGCAAGCCGTCGATTTACAATTAGAAACCTTGCTGCTGATGTTGAAATTTCAAAAGGATCGGTCAATTCCATTTGGGCCTCAAACGCGACAAATCACGATTGGTCACGAATCACGAAAACACTGAATGAACCAGCTCACACTGCATTGATTCTTCGTGACGTTTTTGCCAAAAATAAAACCCATGTCGACTTCTGACTATTCCCTGAACTCAAAAGACAACCCTGAGGACACCGTTTTGAGTCGATTGAAGAGATTCAACGTGAATCGCCGCACGCTTCGAAGGCCATCCCTGCCGATGACTTTTTAGCATGCATTGAGGATTGGAAAAAAAAATTGATATAAATGCATTGTGCGAAGGGGATTAGTTTGAAGGCAATGTAATAAATTTGGAAGAATAAATAAAGAGTTTTAAAAAAAAAAAAATTGGTCTTACTTTTTTGGGCACAAATAGTAGATTCATACATAAACAAATAAAAAAAAATCTATGCAGCGAAAGAATAATAAACACATGTCATCAGCACAAAGCAAAAGACGGAAGCATATGCATGCTAAAGAAACATGCTTAAAACTTTGTCAAATAAATCATAATTTAAGTTAACATGCACTATTCGTGACTGTTGTGTGAAAAGCGTAAACAATCGTGACGATTTAGAATAATATTTATTTTGATTTATTGATAATATAATATCAAGTATTACGGCGTTTGCAAATGTAAACCCGTTATTTATTTACTAGTATTGCAATTATATAAATATATTCTTTTAGTTTGTAAGTATCAATAATAATTTTGATTCATTTAAATTATTTATCTCGTGAATAATAAAAGTAAATCAAAAGACATTTGTTTTGGGTGAACTCAATGATCAATTTGAGTAGTGAATATGCATAGTTTGCTGTCAATTATTCATTCATGTGGTACGATATTAATTTTAGTAAAGTGAGTTATGTTTATCGATTAAAATTGTGTTCTAAACTATTTTTATTTCCAAAATTTGAGATGGTAAGTATATGCACATACCAATGGCCATACCATGTTGAATATACCGGTTCTCGTTCGATGACCGAAATCTAGCATATGCACATTATTTTGTTGTGTGTATTTTAGACAATGAAAGTATAATGAGCAAACCATTTTATTCTAAAATTAGGTACAATGATACAATTCGAATTATATTTGTCGGGTCGATATGGGTGTCAATATGCATTTTGGAAAAAAAATTTGTATTCAGGTAAAATTGTTTATAATCATCATATAATTCATGTGTAATGGTGGTGCATTTTACAGACACACATAAAAGATACCACCACAACACATGAATTATATAATGATTACGAACATTTTTACCTTAATACAAAAATATTTATAAATACACAAATGGTAATTGGCGTACAAATTAAATGACAAAACTAAATGGTAAAATTAAATGGTAAAACCTTTCACTTCGAGCCACTATCTTATAATTATCTACATTTGCATTCATACATATTTTCAATTTATTTTCATCAAATATTAAAAATTATTAACATTTTAATTTTAAAGGCACATATGAGCTTTATAAGTTATTTGAGAATAATCATTAGAAGATAGAATAATTGATTTATGTCATATTGCGATTTGTATAAATTAATAATAATACATTTGTATTAAAACATAAATTATTTTTAGTAGAAATAACAAATTCTTAAGGGCATAACAATATTGTTGTAGCAATAAAGAAGAACAAAAAATATTGTTAAAAAATGACGATCTAATTGTGTATAAAAAAAAATCCTATACAAGATAGTTATAGAGGGCAATATTTCATTTCATGCCATTTTAGAAAAACAACTTTACATTCACTGAAATTTTGTCTCAAGAGAGTTTTTATTTATACAGGATGTAACATGAAATCTTACAGGAGCCTGATTTCCAAACAAACATTTCAAAAATTTTAATGGTACGGAAATTTGGAGTCCTGAAGAATTTGCAGCAAATATAACAAGTTTATTTTGCTATGATATTTTTTTCCGTAAAAGTTAATTTTTGGTTACATGCATTATTGATAAGCCATGTAATTGTCATTATTTTTATTGCAGGTGTTGATTAATGAGCAGATATCACAAAAGCCATGCCCAGCGTGGCATGAAACGAAAACGAAAAACGAAACTGAAACGGAATCACAGATTAGCTCTATTGTACTGTTGTCATCTCCGCCATTAATCAGCATCTGCAATAAAAATAATGGCAATTGCATGATATATCAATAATGTATGCAACAAAAATTAAGAAAACATAAACGTTTTCAGAAAAATAAACTAGTTGTGTTGCTATTCATGATACCGCAAATCACAAATATCTGGAGTCTTAATTTCCGTAAATCTTATAGGACTCCGTAACTCTTACCAGGGCTCTTATTGACGTTTGAAATCAGAGTATATATATAGACCTTGACCCTTTTTTCTTACTTATAACTGAATTTTAATCAAAATATTTTCTGATTTTTCAGTAAATTTAATCTTCTTCAGCTTGAATATCTTATATGATTACCTAAAGTTTTTTGGATTTGAGCATATTTTGATCAACATTATCCAGTTTAGTTGGATAAAATATATTTTCAATTTTCAGATATGTATAATAAAATGATAAATGCCTATTCTTAACAGATTTTCAAGCAGACTCTGTGGAAAGTGGGGTAAATCATTATTTTGATAGATTACATAACGTAACTGTCTAGACTTGAGTTTCCTTAAAATTAGCGTTTGAAATCAGGGAAATTTCATGAGAGCCACCTTGTATATATAACAATAAAGAGATCTAAAATTTCATTTTCTGATTTGCCATTTTCCCAGCAAATTTAATTTTTTAAATGTAAGCTCATTATATCTGATTGCTATTATGGTCTTTGTTGAGCATATTTTTTATATCTTCACTGCATTTCAATTCCATAAAAACATGTTTATCAATTTTCAAAGGTATAATAAAAATGCTAAATACCTATTCTTTTTAAGAGATATTCAAGAAACGTATTATTAAAGTATAGAATAAATTATTATTTTGACAAATATCTATCAACACAAAATTGAAAAAAAATTGAGGAAAACTAACTATAAATAACGGTGGATTATAACGTATTTGCTGTGAGGGGTCTGCCATTTTTTGCATTTGGTGCAAATCAGCATTCATGACATTTCCTGCCATTTTGCAATTGGTGCAAATCAGCATTCACTACATTTCTGCCATTTTTTGCAATTGGTGCAAATCAGCATTCACTACATTTCTGCCATTTTTTGCAATTGTTGCAAATCAGCATTCACTACATTTCTGCCATTTTTTTGCAAATCAGCATTCAGCATATTTATACCATTTTTTGCAAATCAGAATTCACTACATTCCACTTCCATCCCAAAAAAATTATAATAAATATATTTCTAATCAATCAATTCTTTTCAATCAATATTTCTAATTTCCAATTAATAAAGATATTTATCAATTTTCAGATGCATATAATAAAATGATAAATACCTATTCTTTAAGAGATATTTAAGAAACGTATTATTAAATAGTAAACAGATTTTTGATAGACCTTACATCCATCAACACAAGAAATTGAAAAAAAAAAATTGAGGAATTAACCATATTTAACCTAGTAAATTATAAACTTATTTGTTGTGAGGAGTCTATCATTTTTGCAATTACAAATCAGCATATACTATATTTCTGAGCATTTTTTGCAAATCAACATTAGTTACATTTTAGTTGCCATAAAAAATATATTTATTAATTTTCAATTCCATATAATAAAATAGGAACTACCTATTCTTTAAGAAATATTCAAGAAACTTATTTGTAAAGTAGTGTAAATCATTATTTGACAGATTATATCTATCAACACAAGAAATTTGAAAAACTTTGAGAAACTAACGATAAATAACGGAGAATTATAACTTATTTCTATGAGGGTCCTGGAGTTTTTGCAATTGGTGGACGATCCCCTTAGGTCTCGTGTTTTCGTTATTGATGGGCAGCTTGAGGAACGAGGTGTTTTTCTCCTCCGCATCATCGCCGGACGCCGGACAATTCACTCGAGAGATGCGATTTCATTAAAAGCTTCTTCTGCTGCGAGGAGTGAGGGAAGAAGAAAAAATAAACAAATAAACTCTTGGAGTAACGTCGCCCAGGAATAATTAAAACCCCAAATTCTTCTTATCCAACCCCGGCTACCCTTATTTATTGTTTTTATTTTTATGCAATCATTGTTTGAGAGAAAAAGGAAGGGGAAAGAGGGTGGTGGCAAAAACTGGGAAAATGGAGAAAAATAATGATGGATGAGTCCTGTCCTATCCGGTATCCATTCTTCCGAAAACTATCCGGCAAATGACGCTTTTTATTTATTTGGGGTGTTTTATTGCAAGCGTCAAATACCTGAGGTAAAAAAGCATGCCGTGATAGTCTGGTTGTATTTATTCTGTAGTAAGCTGGAAGCGTTGGGTAATGTTAATGAATGTTGGTAATGAATCAAGAATGCAATAAGAATGGTTTTCGTTTTAGAGATAAAAAAAAAAAAAAAAGGTGTTCCATTCTAAAATATTTCTGCTTTTCATCAATTTTAAGAAATGTTTAAGAAAATTCCACTTCACTGTAAAGGTAACAACTAAAAGTTTTTCGATATTGAGTACGTATTTAGCAAATAGAAATTATAATGGTTTTATTCAAAAATTATTTAAAAGTATAAGTAATTTAAAAAGTAATTAAAATAATGAAAAAGTAATTTTTTAAATACTAAGTACTTAAAAAAACTTTATCAGTGTTTTTAACACAGTTATAAAACTTATGATTCTTAAATTAGAGCAACACTCTAACTTAAAAAAAAATAAAGAGTAATTTATTTATTATACATCGAAAGAATTCAATTCTTGCTAAAAGGAATCTTGTTACTGCCTCTTTTAATATTGAACTAATTTTCTAAGGCAAATGTTGTTGATTATTCTCATTTAAAGTTATACGGTCTGTTTAGCCCTCGTGTGTACAAGATGACAATAGAGCGACAAACCAAACCATTTAAAGTTTTAATTTGAGATCTTTTAAGAAGCAGGAAGCACATTCTTTTTCTCTGTTCCTCTGTTAATTAAAAGACCATTAAAATTTATTATTTTTTAAATGAACTTAACTTAGTAAGTAAAACTTCAACTTTTAACTGCTATGAGCAACTAAAAGTTATAGTTTTATTAACAAAAAGTTAGTAAAGTTATTTAAGATTAGAGTTATATTCCATGCAGAATAGCAACTACTGTAACAACTGCGGCCTCAAGGCATATTGACTAGCGCTCTGGCCTTTGGTGTTACAGATTCGAATCCTGATAGTGGCAGGATGTTTGTTAGTGGTTCGGAATACATGTTAAACTGTAAGTTACGGACTAATTAGCACAAGATGTACACAAAATAAATATAGAGCGACAAAACCAAATCAAACTGTAACAACAAAATTTACGATAACAAAAAGCAAATTAGACTACTGTTAACTATATCTTACAGAAAAAAATTTTGTGCAAATTAGAAAAAGTTTACAAAATTTTAACATCAAATTTAATTAGGTTCTAGTATTTTCAAGGCATACTCAAGGTCATAGCGAAACTTCTGTCATATAATGGCGGCCAGATGGCCAATTGGCTAGCGCTCTGGTCTTCGGTGCTTCAGGTTCGAATTCTGGCGATATATGGATGTTTGTTTGTGGTTTTGAATTCTGCAGGTACGATCTAATTAGCCCAAAGTGTGCATAGAATAACCGTAGAATGACAAACCAAATCAATCTGTCAAATAACGCAAATTAATCAGATTAGCGTATTACAACACACTGTCTAAGTTACAAAAACGCTTTCACTAATAAATCTAATTGGTTAAATATTTAAACTTTAATTTATTATAAAACCTGCAGATTAATCAATAATTTACTTATTCAAAAGAGAATTCCATAATAATAATAAATACAACATGCACAAAATGTTACATAGATTTACAACAAGATGGCTCATTTAAATGAATACTACCACTTAAACTCTTTTCATTTATTCCTATATAATGTTGGTAAAGATGTTCAGAGGGTGTAAAAATGCTTCTTAAGAGACGCATTTAACTCCGGTCCGCTTCCTGCCCCCCAGTGATGAAGCGATGCGAGCAGACAGGAAGACAGAGCATAGGATGTGCGGCCATCGCTCACCATTCATCGATGCATCCCACTCTGGGCCCACCCCCTACATTCGCCACGAGATGACAGGGTACACGATAAGGGACAAGGCACTTAGTACGGGAAACTCGTATTTCTCATGCTCATCCTCGCCTCGCAGATGAACACAGTTGATGTACATGCTTCCTCTAATGTCGCAAAAGTATAAGAGTGGCTTTATTAAGTTGGCATTCATAAAACTAGCTGGTCGTCTAAATTGGTGGATATTGCAAATGAAGTATTTAAATATTCGTATTGTTTATGGCAAGTGTAAACATTGTAAGTTTAAACATTTTTTCATGTTTTACAGATCAACTTCGATTCATATCTCACAGGTGAAGTATTGAGAATTGCAGAACATGAGGAATAATCTTGTTTGGTACCAAAGGCCTTTGGTAAAAAATAAGTGCTAAAACTAATAAGTGCTAAAAAAACTTTCCTTTAAAGTCACGAAAGTATACGAGTAGCTTTATTAAACTGGCATTAATAAAACTAGTTGGTAGTCTAAATAGGTACTTCACGACAATGTAAAATAAATGTTTAAAAGTTCGTGATTTTTATAGTAAATGTAAACATGTAGGATTATGAACACTATTTCATGTTTTCACACATCAACTTCGCTTCGTAATTCGCTTCTTACAAATAAAGTGTTGGGAATTGTAGAACATGAGGACTACAATTCTCAACACTATATTAACAATAACAATAGTAAATATATAAGAATATTATTAAATTAACTTGTTATTTAAATGGGCGATTTGCTCATTTAAATGGCGTGTTAGTTTAATAATAACTACTACTACTACTACTACTAGCATAAGATAACTACTTCGCATGTTGTGAGAACACGCGAAGTAGTTACGCTTTGTAAACGCGTCGTTTAATCACAATCTGTAATAGTAGCTTTATTAAAACTAGCATTAATACAACTAGCTGATTATCTAAATAGGTACTTTGACATTGTAAAAGAAATGTTTAAATATCGTGATGGTTATGGTAAGTATAATATATATCTTCCTATCTCACAGATGAAGTACTTGAAATTGCAAAAATATGAGGACTAATTATGTTTTGCAAATGCATATCTTTTCCGTACAATCGTTAAATATATAGGAGTCTCTTTATTAAACTAAAATATCATCTAAATAGGTGCTTTGACACTGTAAAAGAAATATTTAAAAGTTCGTTATTTTTATGGCAAGTATAAACATTTAGATTATTGGCATTCCTACATGTTTCACAGATCAACTTCGCTTCGTATCTCACAAATGAAATGTTGAGAATTGCAGAACATGAGGAATAATCATGCTTTATGAATGCAGATCTTTTCCGTATAATCATTAAACATCTGAAGTAGCTTTATTAAACCAGTATGTCATCTAAATAAATGCTTTGACACTGCGAAACCTTGATGTTGTGAAATTTTTTTTTTAAATTTCGTTATTTATAAGATTAGAATAAGCATTTGTTTCACAGATCAACTTCGTCTCGTGTCGCAGATGAGCACAGTTGATGTAAATGCACCCTTTAATGTCACCAAAAATACGGAGTGAGTAACTATTAAATGGCATTAATAAACTAGCTGGTCGTCTAAATAGGTACACTTTGACTTTAAAGCAAGTAAAATATTTAAAAGTTCATTTTTTTATGATAAACGTAAACACTTAGAATTAATGGTATTATTCATGTTCACAAATCGTTTCACTTTTCGTATAATCATTAAATATATGGTAAAACTTTGATTTTTAATAACATATCCTGTTGCTTTGCCCTACGAAACTTTGTTATTGAGCAAAAACATTTAAAATTTCGTTATTTATAAGCATTTGTTATTTAACGTTTCGTGTTTCGAAAATCAATTTAGTTTCGTGTCTCACAGATGAGGTCCTCAAAACATGTGAAATAGTTATGTTTTGTAAATGCATCGTTTAATCTCTTAATCAGTAATTATAGCTTTATTAAACCAGCATTAATAAAAGCCAACTGATCATCTAAGTATGTGCTTGTATTAAACAAGTAATATAAAAAAAAAAATGTTTTAAAGACAATTCCTACTTTTTTCACTATATTGCGGAAAGTTCTTTTATAAATAATTTTCCTTCCTTTTTTAAGTTTATCTGGCGCCATCTATTGGTAGATATATGCAACTTAAATCTAAAAAAAAGCTAAAATTAATTAATTAAATTGAAAGGAATTAATTAATATTTGAAAAAAACTGTATTAACATCTAGTGTCATCCACTACAAGATAAAAAAATGTATTTGAACTTGAGTGGATGAATAAAAAGTATTTTATTAACTATTGAAGATTTGAACAAGATGAACAAGATTAGGAGAGTGTGAGCTAATAGAGGAATTGAAAAACATTAATATTGTAAAAATATATGATTTAAAAATCGATATACCCATGAATTTACTAATAAATTTTTATCAAATGAACCCACTTCTTTGCATTACAGATGAACACATAGCTCAATTTCACTGGTTATAAATACCACATTCTCAAGCGTAACGTTTAGTTTAATTCTGCTAATGTGCATATAAAACTCTATTTATTAACACTATTATTATTAACACTTGTCACTGTCATTAGAGGAAAGAGTTTAACCTTCAAACAATGTTTTAAAACTTAATTTTGCTCCTCGTGCGTCTATTGAATTTAGAAAGAAATTCGCAACGAGAAATAAACCAAGCAAAATGTTTATTCGAAAACTAGTAAAGAAATTTAGAGAGACTACCATTCTCTCTAATTGTTGCTGACAGACGTCAAAGTAGTAGAACTAAAGTGTAAAAAAGAAATAGCAGAAATTTCAAGGAATACTTGCTCCAATCTCCCAAAAATTATTAAGAAAATTATCCCGAAAAAGTGACGTTTCACACATAGCATTTTAACGCATTGTAAAGTTGAAATTTCATGCTTACAATATGAAAATTGTGCAAGATTTGAGAAAAACTGGATAACCTCTAAGATGTTATACCATAGTAATAAATAGAAAGCGCGTTCGCCAGTATAAAGGAACAGAAAACATCTCCTTTGCTTTTCGTACTAGCGATGGCCGGTATCGCCGCTTGGTCCTTTTCCTGCGCATATATATTTAGAAAATGTAAACACACGTTACGAAGCGATTCCACGCAATAATAAATTTACATTTTCTGAAAAACAAAACATCTCCTTTCTAGAAATCTGATAGTAAACAGAACGGTGCCTTGGTCACCATGGTGCTGTTGCGCCACTGATAATGAATAAAAATTAGTTAAACTAAAACTTTTATGTTGTGAAAGACAATCAGAAATATTATTTAATAAAAAAATTTTAACAAATTTATCAATATTTCATTTCAAAATTGTTTAAAACAAAAAAAAACAGAAAAGGAAATTCAAAATTAATTAAGTTATGCATGTAAATTTTATACAATTTTAAGAGTTCAAATTCAAGTGGAAAATGCATTGCGTAAAGGTACATTTATGGAAAAAGATAAATAGAGGAAGATAAATATATTAAATATAACTAGTTAACTTAAATGACATGAAACTTATGTGCATTTTCATAACCTGCTTTGATGCTTGTCATCATGTGATGCTTATCTTGTTGTGTGTTTGAAAATCTTTTCCGTATGGTAACGAAACGCAGTAACGAAAATTATATAACGTTTTTATTTCAAATTTACTATTTGATTTGCTTTTAAACCGTCTTACAGTTGGATAAAACCCTTTAAAACCAAAACTTTATGGGAATTTTGCTCCTTATTATTTAATTTGGAGCTTTATGGCTGAGTGACTAGTGGTCTGGTGCTTGGTGTCACAGGTTACGCGAGTTCGAGAGTCCCGGCTGTACCATGGATGTTTCAGTGGTTCGGAATCCACTTTAAACCGTCAGGTCCCTGTCTCATATAACTGTAGAGCATCACGGGCTAATCAAACTTCTCACCCACATCATTCCCAAATAGCATAGGGCAACTCAGGTCTAGGCACACTGGATGGCCAATTGGCTAGCGCTCTGTACGTTGGTACCACATCATTTCAGGGGTCCAATCCTGGCGTTGTGGTAAGGTTGTTTGGGAGTGGTTCGGAATCCATGTTAAACTGTAGTTTCCCTGTCTAATTAGCCTAAAATGTGTACAAAATGACCGTAGGAAAGTGACAAACCAAACCAAAATCTAGGCGCAGTTATGTTGTGTGGTGTAATAATAGTAATAATTCGAATCCACTTTTAACCGAAAATATCCGGTCTGATATGACTGTCGATAGTTGGGCGTAGGGCTGACAATCCTACCCCATAAAAATAAAAGGTCCAGTGTTCAAAATCTGCCTGTAGGCAGAAAGCCTGCTCCACCAAGAAGCTGTTGCCCCAATAGAGAAGAAGATGATTATTTAATTTAATGACGACGTCAAAATATAAATATAACAAATATATTTCCTGCAACCTGGTTCATTAAACGGTGATTGATTATAGTATTAAATAAAATGTTGCTGTGAATGAGAACAAAAAGATTCTCTTAAATAAACTTTGTAGGTCCCGGTCTAATTAGCCTAAAGTGTGCAAAAATGACCGTAGAGCGAACAACCAAATCTAAATAAACTTTTATTTTTTATTAAATCCAAAAACATTTTTTAAAATCCAAAGTGCAATATTGTAAATAAATAACTTACAAGTTTGGCTAAATGAAGCGGTTGGCGTAAATAATTTGTCAAAAGTAAAAAGGTTCCGAAAAGATTTTTTTTTTTTCTGTATTCTGTTCAGCTCTCCGTGTACTTCCTCCCAAACTATAAATTTTCCACCGATTGTCTGGAACCAGATTTCCTTTATCAATCATCACAATACATACAAATTTGTAAAGGAGTATTAGACAAGAAAAAAAAGTTAAAATGTTTTCTTTTGTTTATCTAAAACCTTTGATGTGGTCAAATAAAGTTATTATTCCTAGCAGCTTATGATAACATTTATCCACGGTCTAATGATAATTTGAACGGTAATCGGTCCATCACAGCTCAGATAAACACTGTCTATAAATTTTAAAAAATTATCTATAGGCAATATCTGCTAAATCAGATAAAAAGATGATGAAACTTGTGAAAGTAATGTGTTAAAGCCTTGTTGGTTAGCAAAAAGTAATTGTGAGGTCTTCTTTTAAAAATCATTTTTATGGTTGAGTAACCTATCTTCGCGTGAAATCTCGTCGTATGCTCATCAAATGCAAAGCATCGTTAAATACCGCCTTTGATAGATGGCATAACAGTAATGCATTTTTCATCTTACCAAAGTTAAAAACCTGAAATTGTATTCAATCATCCAATGTATACAATTTATTTTTTAAGATGGCACATAAATTTATGTCCATAAATTTAAATGCTGACAGTTTATTTTTCAATAATTATTTTTAACATTTATCAAATGCAAAGCATTGTTAAATATCGTCTTTTATAGATGACATAACAGTAATGCATTTTTCCATCTTATCAAAGAAAAGACTGAAATTGTATCTCAATCATCCAAAGTATACAATTTATTTTTAAGAAGACACATAAATTGTAAAGTAAATTTAAATATTGACAGTTGATTTTTCAATAATTATTTTTAAAACATTTATCAAGATATTGCTGAATCATCCTGATCTGCTTTGTTTTTAATTTATTGTGTTTGTATGAGTTTAAATTTAAAAATAGACATTTTTTATATTAAAATATAATGTAGAAGCACCCTAATTTTCTTGTAACTTTCCATTATATTCAGGTGATGAAATAACTCTTCAATACCTGGTATACCTGTTATTGCGTAATGCGTAATATGCGGTATGCGTATTATTAGTGCTATGCACAAATTACATGAGTATGTATAATATTATGCTTTATATTATACATATAATATATGGTATGTTAATGGTTTATAATCTTCTTCTTTACTGGCATTACAGGCTACAGCCTCCGACGCAACAGCAGCTCTCCATCTGTCTCGCTCAATGTCAATCTATTCCAGTTAATAATTTTCAGTTTTCTATGATCCTCTTCAACACTATCAATCCACCTTTCCCTTGGTCTTCCTCTCTTCCCATTGTTGAACGATTTACATAACATAATCCTTTTAATGATGTTTCCCTCATCTTTGCGATGTACATGTCCGAGCCAGCGGATTCTTTGTGATTTGATGTGTCTCACAATGTCTCTATTTTTAGTTAGGTGTACAATTTCTTTGTTTTATCCTCTAACCCAGTGGTCTCCAAACTACGGCACGCCAGTGTCATCCATCCGGCCCGCGACAGCGAATGGCTTATTGTTGCTGTAATAAGTTGGATAAAAAAACACAGAATGATACTAACTCCGGTTTTTATTGACTTGCTAGGTAAAAAGCTTAATGACAAGCATAATAAGCAGAAATTTTAACTTAAGCATAACAACTAACTGTAAATTATAGATAATGGCAGAAAAATTAAAACGGTGTTGGCCCTTGGTACTTACTGGAGTAAACAGTATGGCCCTAAGGCTGAAAAGTTTGGAGACCCCTGCTCTAACCCATAGTTTAAAATACTTATATTAATAAGATTCAACGCAGGCCCTGAATGGCCGTCTAGCGCTCTGGCGCTCGGTGCCACAGGTTTCGTGTTCGAATCCCGGCGGTGCCGTGGATGTTTGTAGTGGTTCGAATCCACTTTAAGCCGTAGGTCCCGGTCTCATATGACTGTAAAGAGCGTCACGGAGCCAAAGTCAGACTTCTACCTACGGGGTGCTCCATCACAACAGAAGCTGCTTCCTTCCCTTCAATCATGAGTACATATAGGCTCGTGGGCTTGGCCAGCCAAGTGGGATAAGAAACAACAACAGATTCAACGCGCTATAAATAAGAAAGACAGTTGTGGCTCTATTTAGATGTTTGACTGATCATGACTGTTGATGTAACCGCCTCAAAATATAAAATATTTGGATTCATTATTCTTTTCAGAATCATTATGACACTTTAAAAAAATGCAGAATTTTGTTAATTAATCAAAGAAAAATATATATATATATATATAATCAGAAAATTGCATTTAAGCATGTAAATAATTTAAAATTTCTTAAAAATTACATAATTTAGCAACCTTATTTAATATTTTAGACATTCAAATTAATCATTTTTTTAATTTAAAAATGCATTATCTTGTCAAATTCTTAAGCATACAATTTATTTTGAATGCTTTTTTAATGTAAGAAAGAGATAAGCAACAAGATTATGTTACATTGTATATGTCATTGTTTGCAAGCAATCATTATCAAACAGCAATGACACTTGTTGAATTTTAAGATCATATCATAATCAATTCTTGAATATTTTATTCCTGTTTCAAACAGGTTAAAGGCAAAAGAGTACGATTTGTCTAAAGAAACAAAAACAGTAATTCATCTGATAAATTAGTTAAACCAAGATCGACGACTGCTGAATAAAGCTAAGTTACCCCTTTCTTCTAAACTTCAATTATAATCAAAAGTCACGTATATTAAGAATCTAGGAAAACTCTTTCGTGACCCCTGAACAATAGAATTATTTAAAATAATTATTATTCTAGGCATTTTTAATTATGTTGCACGAACAATTTGTGATTAATTATTAATGTGAAAGCCTTGTGAAATATATATAACGGAAAAGTCCAAATATGGTTAAAAGAATATGAAACTCAAAAATGACAGAAATTTTCTTGAAAATAATTAGATTAGAATAAAAGATTTCTTAGTAAAACTAAAATCAACTAAAGCTATTTTTAACAACTATAATAAATGATTCATTTTCACAATGTATTTTGTAACTATCAAAGTTGCATTAAATATTGAAGTTAATTTTGGAAATACTATTTTTAAATTATTAATTTGTTTTATTTTCTTATCATTTCTTGAGAATAAAATAAAATTCCAATGCATTGTAAATGTATGATAAGGACATAATTTATGGGCATTTTTTGTTTGATGTAATTCGTTAATACATGTTTAAAATAATTTGTGTAGTGAATTTGCATTTAATTTGAAAGTTATTAAACAAACTATCTGTCTACATACATCCTTCATCCAAAGTAGCAAAGCAGCTTGGTGACCAAGTGGCTAGGGCTCTGGGCCTTTGGTGCTTCAGGATCGAATCCTGGCGGTGGCATGGATGTTTTTAGTGTGGTTCGGAATCTACTTTTAATTATAGATTCCGGTGTGTTTAGCAACGTATGTATGTGCACAAGATGATCGTAGCGCGACAAACCAAAGTAGTAAAACGTATAAAGTGGTTATATTTCAGAATTTTTAATGAACCAGGTGCAAGAAGAAGAAACATCAGCCTCTCCCCTCACAAATTGAATAAATACATAAAATATAACTGAAATAATTAAAATTACTTAAGTCAAAGTGCTCAAGATGTATTTCAATTTGTTTTGTACAGTTGTTTGGGGCAAAAATTCATGTTTCTATGTACGAATCTCAAAAAAATAAGAAAGGTTCCTTGAATTCGTATACGAAAAAATTTCATGAAAACTTAAAGTCTGCATCTTTTTTCATATTCAAAATGAAAAGGATTGACTACAAACTCAGATATTAGGTAATTCAACCATTTTGTAAAGCAACATTTGTGAAAAAATAATTACATTTCAGTACTGCAATAAAAGTATGTAAATTTCCATCATTGTCTTACGAAAATTAAATAATATATTGAATGAGTTTTTGATTCAAATTTTATGTAGGTAAATTATGTAATATGATCCGATAGGAATTAGTATACATCTTTTCGCATGTAAAATTCCTTTTAACAGTGAAATTTTCACTGAAATTGGTGAAATTATATATATATATATATGTAGGTGCGCAGTAGATCTACCACCCGTGGTGCACATGGTCTTTTCAGTGGTTAAAAGATCTGCAACTTGGCATTATTGTTAGATTAATGAACTCTGTTTCAGCATGTTTTGTTGTATTCTCTGTTCCTTTTTATTTTCATTGTTCTTTTTTTTTCAGTAACTGTTCATAATCTACCATTGGAAATATATATGAATATATATATATATATATATATATATATATATATATAGTATATGATTCCATAGGTGACAACATTACATTATAGAAATTAAAACAACAGCTATACCTGTTGGATTTCGGTCAAACAACCATCTAAACACTCCTGGCACTAATAAGAGCAAACTGTAAAACCTTGAGCGAAATCGGTCAAGTAAGTTTTTGAACGTACAGTTCCTTTTGCAATAACATTGCCTTTTATTTACATAGATTATTGAAAACATTAAATATTTACCATTTCATATGAAAAATACTCTTTTGTAAGAATAGAATAAAGACGTTGGAACATAGTTTTAAAAAATTATCTCAAATAAGCATTAAAATTTTTTTCTAATTCTTCAGTTCTGTACAAATCTGATAAATATATATTTGTTCGTTCAAAAGGACTTTATATATATGTATACATTTTCGAACACAAATCTAATGAACATATGTTTATTAGCTGAAAAGTAAAGCTGAAGACTATATATATATGTATACATTTTTAAACACAATTCTAATGAACACATATTAGTTCGTTGAAAAGTAAAGATTGAAGACTTATATATATATATATATATATATATAAATATGTAAATATATATATGTAAACATTTTTGAACACATATATGAACACATATTTGTCCGTTGAAAAGTAAAGGTTGAAGACATAATATATATGTGTACATATATATTATGGCACAAATATATCTATGCTTTTATAGTGAACAAATCTAACACAGAAATCTAATGAACACATATTTGTAGAAAAACTTCAACCTTTAACGTATTATATAGTGCTTCAAGTTTTCGAGTTTTGTACTTGCATGTATAGGCACATAAATATTTAGAATTTCTTGCAGACAATGCACTCGAGGGAAGGTATTTTCAATTTCTTTTATAAACCTGACTTTTTCCGGGGAGGGGGAATTCAAATTTCCAAATCCGAGTGCAGGGCTTCCAGAATCGAACACCGACGTGACTTTGAAAAGCGGAAGCTCTTTCGCCATTTTTCACAACCGAAAAGAAAGTAACATGACGTGTTCTCGCGGCATGATGTGCAGAAGGTGGAGGTGGGGGTCGGGGGAATTAATGTTCCTGCTCGCTCTCTCCGCGTTTTTCAGTGGGACCCCTTTATCAATAATATTCCTCCTCTCAACTCGGAAGAAGAATATATATAGTTTTAGTTTGTTCTTCAATTCTCCTATTTAATGTAACATCGATTTGTATGAAGAATTTGTTTCGAGAACGAAGCAAATAATAAATCTTTTTCCAGGTAGACCCGAACCGAAAATCATCGAATATTGGTGGGGTATTCGTTTTCTTTTTTCTTTTTTATTTTTTTCCAAAGTGCAAGGAAAAAGTATGGAATCTTTTGCATATGCTTATGAATCATGAGGTCAAACAAATTCAAAATTTTTTCCAGGTAGACTGTGATTTATGGTAAGAAAATCATGAATATTTGGTGCAGACTGCACAAAGAATTCAACGTTTATTTAAGATTTTTCATTGAAATAATATTGTTGATAATTTTTGAATAAATTATAAAAAAAACATAAGACCAAGTGTGAGAGAAACTGCATATCGAAATAAAAGAATATTAAATGAATTAATGATTGTTCTTAATACTATTTTGACAACGAAAACATTAAAGAATTTGGTAAAAAATATTTTTGATAATTTGAATGAATTAACTATTTGGGCAAATTAATATTTCGAAACAAATAATAAATCTTTTCCAGGTAGGCCGAATCGAAAATCATCGAATACTGGTGGGGTATCCCTTTTTTTTTTTTTTTTTTTTTTTTCTTTCCAACGTGCGAGGAAAAAGTATGGAATCTTTTGCATATGCTTATGAATCATAACGTCAAGACAAATTCAAGAATTTTGTGTCAAACTCGTGCTGTGATTTAAGATTAAAAAAAATGAATGATTTTGTCTGAAGAATGTACAAAGAATTCAACGTTTATTCAAGATTTTTCAACAAACATAAAATAATATTGTTGAAAATAAAAAATTTGAATAAATCATAGAAAACTTAGGCCTAAAACTATGTGCCATATGATAAGTGGATGACATAATTGTCATATCATAAGTGTGTATCTAAAAGAATGTGCCTGTTAAGTGTCAAAGTCGAAATAAAGATCTTTAAATGAACTAATGATAGTTCTTAATACCATTTGACAACAAAGACATTAAACCCTTTGAAAAGAGTTTTTTTTTTTTTTTTAAATTTCGATTAATTAACATAGTTAAAAATGATTCAAATTAAATAAAATTCAGAACTCTAATTAAAATAATTTAATTAACAAAATATGTATCTCACAAATGATAAATTATGAAATAAAATATAAATTAATTTTTTAATTTAAATTTAATTTATCATTATTTTAAAGTAAATACATTATTATTACTAGGACTTGATCGATGCTGTATCAATACTAGCATTTTTATTAAGTATTTCAATAAGAATATAATTCTGTATGAAAACTTAGCCTGACCTTCTTTCATTTCCTTGTTATTTTTTTATATCTAAATATTGTCTTTAATAAGATTAAATATTAAAATTAAATACATTAGAATAAAATATTTTAATAATATTTGAAAATCTATGTAAGTTATTGGATAATAATAAATTCTTTTATCATTATCTATTTTAATTCTCGATTTCTGTGAAAATATTCATTACTGCACTGATTACGCTTGGCTTTGTCAACAGACGCCAAACCGATTCCGGCGATTACAAGTTTGAATGTCTGAATTCATTGAGCAACAAGGACTTCGTTAAATTGTCAGGAAACGTATAGAATAACGCTTTTCAAAGTAATGCATTTGGCGAGCACTTCAAAGAATGGAAAGAAATGTTCTGCGCGGTAGGCAACAGTTCAAAAAGGCAGAGAATGTTGAAGACGGAAGAGCTCCTGGGGTCGACCCATCACATCACCAACTGATCAAGTCACTTCCCAAAAACAAAAAATAAATGTATGATTTCCTCACTGGGTGCTTGAAAAAATCGTCAATTTACAATTAGGAGGCTTGCTGAGGATACAAATAGAATTTCAAAAATTCCATTTTAAAAGAGGTTTGATTACAAACGTGTCTTCAATCTCTGATGGGTACCGAAAACACTGACTGCAATCCAGCTCACACTGCATTGATTCTTTCAGGATTTTTCGCCAAAAATTAACACATATCGTTTTTTCAACCAACTGTATTCTTACCTGATTCAGCATGGTGCTAGTTCTGATATTTCTAAATCTAAAAGAGATTCACCTCTGAGGACACCGTTTCCAGAGTCGATTGTAGAGACATCTAAAAATCGCCGGAATCAGTTTTAGCGTCTCACAAAGCCAAGCCTTCAACAACTCAAGCACTCATGAATATTTTGGCGTCAACCACACACAAGCAAGTCACATGATAGTGCCAACAACCTAAAAATTGAATACTACATATGTCAAATTTGGAAATTGAAAATGATCTTTTACTTTTGGACATAGTGTAGGGCGTGTATATCATTTATATATGGATTGTTGAAAATTTAAAAAGGAGTTAGTGTTTTTATTAATTATAATTTTTAAAAACCGATAATGTTTCGTATACACAATTAAACTTCTTAATTTTATTATATTTTATGGTGTGTTTAATACATTAATTATAAATGTGTTTACAAACTAATAAACGATTATAAACCATATGTCACATTCTTAAAAGATGTGATAACTTCTGTTTGAAACATTCCAAAACTAACATAAAACAAAAAAACTTTGGTTAAAAACCATCTACTTTGACTTCACCTTAAGAAAAAAATGTTTATGTAAAGAATTTAGTGAAAAGTCAATGTTTTGCATTTGAATAAACTAATTGCGTCAATACATTTTATTAATAATTAAAAAAAATTAAATTAAGCACGATTTTAATTTCCTTGGAATAGTAATATCGTTCGTTCACATATTTAATAAATCATAATGGAGAATCTATCTGTCCTAATCATCATGGCATTACCTTTCCAATAAAATGCTTTTAAATTGCATCTTCTGAACTTGTGTATAAATATTCAAACGAATATTATCATTTCTTCCTCTACTCGTATGCATTTATATAATGGATTTGATCTTATTTTTACATCTCTTTCACATATTTTATAATGCTACTAACAGTACTTCAAATTGAAGTTAAGAAAACAGAATAAAAATTCTTATTTACTGTTCATACTGTGGCAAAAATAAGACCAAGCATTTTCAAAACTTTCTATTTCTATTCTTCCAAATTTAATTTCCATCGCCTTCAGTAACCTCCGACACGATGCACTTATGCCAACTTGTTTTCCAACCTCTCAATGCATGGTAAAAAGTCATCGGTGTGGGAGGCTTTCAAAGCGCGTGCCTATTCACGTAGAATCTTTCGATTGATCAACAACACAAAACGGTGTCCTCGGAGTATGGCCTTTTGAGTTTAGGAAAATATCATCCAGAAGCTCTAATGCGCCAATACATATGGGGTTCAAAAATGGAACGATACGGGCTCATCTTTTGGCGAAAAAGATACAAAGAATCAACGCGGTAAGAGCGCCTGATTTATCCATTC
>BPLR01007707.1:0-49286 GCA_021605095.1 Caerostris extrusa
AAATAATGATGAAATGATTTAAAAACTTTTGAAATTATAACTCTTTCAGAAGGATAGCCTCCTTTAGAAGTTTAAATATATTTGACACTATTAAATTATTCAATTTTTGAAAAAAGCATCTAGGTTTCATTAATTTAATTTGAATAAGAGAATTATCAATTAGTTTATTTACATTTATAAATCTTGTAATCCTGCCTTAAAAAAGTCATGAAATTAGACTTAATTGTTAGAATGTATTTTTTTTTTTTTTTGCTAAATCAGTTTTTATATGTATTTTTTCAGAAAAAAACATATAATGATCTTACCTGCAGTAATTAATTTGTGCCAGTACCTGGCTATAACTCCTGGTGAAAAACAAATCCAAGTAATAAACTCAACCAAATTGAATCATGAAAAGAAAGAAAAAAACTTTTTTGTGACTCACCGACAAAGTGAATGATACTTCTAATGCTTTTGCAGATAGGAAATCTCGTTTCCCGACATTAATTTAATTTTCAAACGCCAACTGAAAAAAATTAGATCGACTTTTATTCATAGCACATTAATAGCAAGTTGTGGAACCACCTGGGCATTAATGGAGATTTCATGTTAGGGCTCTTTTTTCTCTGGGGTCACTCAACGAAATAACTCTGTGTGGGATTTCTGTTAAATTGAACACCGCCAAAAGACCTAGATCCATGTACGGCAAAAAGGCTGCCGTTTTTTTTTGAGCTTTAATCTCACAAAATAACACAATGCGCACTAATTATTGTGGACTTGAAATTCTGATGGAAAACTCAATTCATTACTGGTTGCATCAGGCTTAATTCTTGATACGTCGTCCTCACTTAAAAGGATATTCCTTTCTTCCTTAAGAGAGACCGGATTAATAGGCACTCACCAATTCTTGATAAGATACTAGATTGTTGTTTTGATTTCAAAGAATACAATTATAAAAATGCTTATTTAAAATGAGATTACTCAGAAGAGAAATTACTGAGAGAAATTTACTCAAAAGGGTGTATTTAAAAAAGATTTTAAAAGGTCTCAAGGAGTATTCCTTGAAAATTTATTCACAATTGATAGATATAGAGAACTTTTGGAATCGAAATGTCATTTATTGACACTGGAAATCGAATTTCTCCGTGAAAAATTATTCTATTATTAAAAATTATTTACATTAACTGGAAATATTAAAGTAGCATTCTACATAAATAAAAATAACCGTATTGTATAAATACTTTTAATGAATTTTGAAGTAAATCAAGAAACTCCCTCCAGTTAAAAGTGGATTTGTTCTAAGAAAATCTTTAAAGAAAGTTTTCTTATATGGGTCTACTATGCAATGAATAATTATATCTAGTGTAAAACTATACAATGAAGAATTATATATATTGTATTCCTATGTTAATGCAATCTAATCGTTAAGTGCTATGTTAATGCAATTCAAGCGTTAATTATTTCCGTGAAGGTCATACAATAGGAATTATTTAGCGTCAAGTGTGAGAATTCACATTTAAATAATGATGAAATAAGGAAGAACTTTAAAATTATAACTGATCTAACTGAAATTTAACTATTTAGAAGTTTAAGTGGTCTGATTTACAATTGGCTAGCGCTCTGGCCTTGGTACCATAGGCTTCAGGTTCGAATCCTGGCGGTGGCATGGTTTGTTTGTTTGTGGTTCGGAATCCATGTTAAACTACAGGTCCCGGTCTAATTAGCCTAAAGTGTGCACAAAAATTATCGTAGAGTGACAAACTAAGCTAAACTAAATTTTTAGAAGTTTAAATATATTTGATACATTCAAATTATTCATTATTTTAAAAAAAATATATAGGATTCATTAACTTAATTTTAATAAAAGAATTATCATTTAGTTTGTTTGCATTGTAAATCTTGTACTCTTACCTTAAAAAGTCAGGAAATGATACTTAATTGTTAGAATGTATCTTTCTTTGCTAAATCAGTTTTTATATCCATTTGTTCATAAAAAAAAACATATATTGATCTTACCTGCATTAATTAATTTTTTCAGTACTGGGCTACAACTCATCATGAAAAACAAATCCAAGTAATAAACTCAACCAAATTGAATCAAGAAAGAAGAACTAAAAAAAAACTTTTTGTGACTTACCGACAAAGTGAACGATACTTCTAATGCTTTTACAGATAGGGAAACCTCATTCCCCGACATTAATTTAATTTTGAAAACGCCAAGCGAAAAGAAATTAGATCGACTTTTATTCATACCACATTAATAGCAAGTTGAAGAACCACCTTTGCACTAATGGAGATTTCATGTTAGGGCTCTTTTTTTCTCTGGGGTCACTTAACGAAATAACTCTGTGTGGGATTTCTGTTAAATTGAACCCCGCCAAAAGACCTAGATCCATATACAGCAAAAACCGAATCTGCCGTTTTTTGCGCTTTAATCTCAAAGTAAGACAATGCGCACTAATTATTGTGGACTTGAGATTCTGATGGAAAGACCAGTTCATTACTGGTTGCATCAGGGTTCATTCTTGACGTGTCACCCTCACTTAAAAGGATATTCTTTTCTTCCCTAAGGAAGATCGGAATAATAGACACTAACTAATTCTTGATGAAATAGTAGTTTGTTGTTTTTGATTCTAAAGAATAAAACTGTAAAAATGCTGATTTAAACTGGAGATTTTTTGAGAAGGGGGATTTTTTTTAAAAAATTAACGAAAGAACTCAAAATGTCTAAGTAACCATACGAATTTGTTTATAACTGCTACATTTAGAATACTGTTGGAATTGAGATGCCATTTATTGACTGTAAATCGAATTTCTTCATGAAACATTTATTCCACTATTAAAACGTTTTTTAAATTTCATTATATTATTACTTTATTTAATTATGTAACTGCAAATATTAAAGAAAGCATTCTACATAAATTAAATAACCTCATCATATTCATATTTTTAAATGAGCTTTAGAAGACAAAAATGAAACTGGAAATAATGTTTTAAATAATATTATAAATAAGAATTTTTTTTTTTGTTTCAAAACATATAAGAAAGTTTTTTTAGGCTTTTTTGAAACGTACATGAGGGCTTTTTTTTTTTTTTTTCAATTTAAAGAAAAAGACGCGAGAAAAGTCCCATACAAATCAGTGGTAGAATAAAATTATTTTAAGTAGCAAAAACAATGAAAGCAATACAATGAAATGAAATACTCGTACTTAACATTAGATAATCACATATGTTTATTTTCTCATTCAATAAAATGAAATCATATATTCTAGCAATAAAAAAAAGTTATTGATACTAAATGTAAAATTAGAATGATTAAAAATAAATAAATTAAGTCCATTCATCTTGGTTCGATTTCCTAACAAAGTCCAGAATTTTTTTTTTTTTTAATTAATGCTTGATACTTCCACAAATTTATAAATTATATTTTTTGTTCTTAAATTCTTCCTTTCAGTTGAATGAAAACTAGATAAATAGAACAAATTCTATTTATGCGATGCTAATATTTGTCGAACTATTCTAATCTCTACACAAAGAAATCATAACTCTCCATTTCAAATTTAATATCTTTTTTTTTTTTTTCTTATAGCTTTTTAAAAACCTGGGTGATTTATGTGTAACAATTTACTAAAATTAATTTTTTTTTATTTTTATTTTCTGCTTTTAAGTTTTGTTCATCAGAAAATACAAAATCAAAAGAAAACATTCTATTAGTATAAAATAATTTTTTTTTAAAAGAATATTAATTAAAAAAATTCCTTCTCTCAGCTTGGAGGTTTAAAAATAATTTGAAACGCTTGTAAGAAATAAATAAAAATGACCTTTTAAGAAAAAATACATTACAATTCAGATATAAACAAAAAAAAAAAAAACAATTTACTTCAATTTTGTTATCATTGAAAAAAAAAAAAAACATCATCTTATTAGTTCTTTCCATACGAAGTAAAATTTCCAATGAAAGAAATATTTTGAAACCTTGTTTCATTAAATAATCATTTATTTAAATTTATTATTTGAAACATCGTTCTACTTTCCCCTTTATTAAAAATAATTCAGATCATTGTAAACAAATTTATGTAAATTAAATCTTAACTAATGAAATGAATTTTACTTTTATTGCAACCATTTATTGTTTGCTTTTATTTTTAAAATATACTTTTTTTTTTTCCTTTATTTTCCTAATTTTTTTCCATCTTTCTTATAAAATGATTTTAATTTCATTGCAAATATTGCAGTGTTTCTCCTTATGATTAAATCATATTACAGTAAATTATATTATATATTTTGAAAATATATATATATAAAGAATAAAGTAATGGAAAATAAAGTAAGGGAATATGAATATAAAGAATAAGTCCATAAAAAACATTTAAGAAAATATGTTCAGAATTAATTAGAATTGCATGAATTATTGATATGTATCTTACAAATTTAAACTAAACGTAAGACATAGAAGATAGCATTGATCATTTATGTATTTTAAATTTTGACTTCACATTTATTTTACATGGATTATTTTTATTAATTTTTGTGAACATTAAGTATATTCTGGGAAATTAAATGATTATTTAGCTAAATGTTTAAATGTAAAATTTAAGCATGAAAAATTGTAGTTTTTATTTAATTTAAAATTACTAATAAGAGTTATTTTCATGACGTTTGGTTACTCATGTTTAAAAAAAAATATTTTAGCAAAAAAAAAATGTATAAATGTATGTTTGCAACTCTGCATAATATTTATTAAAAAAATACATTCAGGTTGCATTGTACAAGGACATTAAAGATATTAATTAAATGTTTACATAGATTTTAAAATAATAAAGCGATGTTCTTCAAATTATTTATAAAGTCATAAAAAATTGTAAATATAGGGCAGTATAAAACGTTTTTCACCAAAGGGAGATACCAAATATCTGTCATTTCTGTGGTTGTTAGCCTTTCCACAAATAAGGTTTTGAATTCGAAAGTTTAAAATTGGTACTGCACGACTGTGTAATTTGTTTGTTAAAAATTTATTATTATTCTTAAATGAAATGATTAAAATGGACCTATAAAATCAACAGATTTGAACTAGCATGTACTGTGAAATCCGTAACAAACTCAGTCAGACTGAATACCAAAAAAAAATGTGCTAGCGTTTAGGCATGAATGCGGTTTCTTGTGATACAGTCAAAGTGTGATTTCGGAAGTTTAAAGCTGGAAACTTTGACATTGAAGAGAAACCATGTTCTGGCCGCTCTATTTAAATATTCTAAAACAGTACTTATTTATAGTATTCAACTAAATATTGTTTTTTTTTTTTTATTTAAAAAAAAAAATATTCTTGTAAGAATATTGTCATTTATTTTAACGTTGTTTTTCTATCTCACTTAAAACTAATAAAAATTCCAACGGGTCATTTATTATATGAAACATTATTCATCATTCTATTGATATATCATGTGACATCATTCAAATAAAAATGATTTGTAAAAAATTGAAATTTATTAAAGCTAATTTACTTATAAACTGCTATACATTTCTTTATCGAAATCATAATTCAAAACTTTTCAAGTTTAATAGTTATTTTTTAAGATTTAATATAATTAATTTTCTCTTTTCTTTTTCTTTATTTCTATTATATATTTATTTATATCATTGTTGCGTTTTCTATTATATTTGATTTACTTATGTGGTATATGACGGATGAGATTTGTATGCATTTTGCGGATCAATTTCCTTACTTTTAATCTTATTCCTTAATTACTTTTTAAATACGATTCTTTAATGTAATTTTTTACTTATTACTTTAATTATTTCTTTTTAAATTACATTGCACGAATATGTTTAAATGTAGTTTTTCATAAAAACTCAATTACTACTAACTCAGTAACTTTTCAAACATTTTAAATGAAGTTCTCCTTTAAAGTCCCATAACTAAATAACGACCCTTCTTTCTCACTTGATGGAATTCAGAAAACGATGCTTGGTAGAATAAACTCCTCACTAATTTAAGGCACGCTAAATTACTTTCAAAGAGGTGATAAACTCATTTCCCGCCTTATAACAGGATGCTACTTCATACTTCAAAAGAAGAAATAGAAAGATACTATATTTCTTACTAGAAAATAAAAAAGAAAAAAAGAAAGCAAATAAATGGAAAAAAGAAACATCTGTTTGAATTGCAAATAGAATGTTTCGTTCTTGGCACCTTAATGCTGTAGGAAAGAATAAGGATCCTCCATGCCTTCTCAAAACAACTATATAGACAAAGATAAGAGTTCATGATTGATAGATCTGTCAGTAAGAAAGTCGAGTTGACTCATAATAAATTAATTTATTATTATTTTGGTTATATACTCTGAATAAGGATTTCATTTATTATTTTGGTTTTGCACATATTTCTTATCTACCCCCCATCCCCCATTTATTTTTAATCATTTATTATCATTTAATGGAACGATATTGTTTCTGCCATGAAACAACACTTAATGAATACCACCAGCATAACCGGCCCTAACATATACTGAAAAGCAACTTTTTTTTAGATATGCAAATACCAGGTGTCAAATTTATGACAAATATAATTCAGAACGAGTCACATTGCGAGAAAATCCAAAAATTTAATTTGCATTATATATTTAATTGAATTATTGTGATTTTTATCTTAAATTTGAAACTTTGATGATGTATCATGCATGAATGATGTATCATGCATGAAATTTGAAAATGCTCCCTAGGACAGTTTTAATAATTTTCATTAATATCTTTATTAAATACGATTTATTCAGGTATTAATAACCAAAATGAAGTTTCAAAGCAATTTTTCAAGGAAACGTTATGTTAAATCTGAATGATTTTTTTAAACATTTTAAATGAAGTTTACTTTTAAAAGCAGTACAGATTAGGGCCGAATGCGGGTGTGGTCATGATTCAGAGTTGCTTCATAGTATAAACTAAATTATTTCTTAATATAATTGCAACAAGTTTAACTATTATATTTATTTAAAATTGCAAAGACAACACTGCACAACTGCAACACATAACACACAAAACGAAATTGTTATATAAAAAATATTTACAAAATCGTCTAAAAAGCAAGTTCAATTAAAGGTGTTTATATCTTCCTTACTGCCATTAACTCTTCACTCGACATTCCAATCCATTTTTTTCTCCCTCTCTCCTATTATCGATTCCAAGGTCGAACTAGGCAGGGGACAAGAAAAACGTACAAAGTCTAACATAAGAGTCAACCCGTCCTTGAAAGAAAAATCTATCAACCTTCCCCGTGGACTATATAGCTTAGCATGGTGAATTGTTACTAAGGCCCATCACTGAATAAAAGACTTTCTCATTTGAAGCTCGTAGAAAATGAAGCTGAGTGTAATAAAAAACTCATTTAAACTATGCTAAATTACTTTCAAAGAAGCGAATTAGTGTTCTTCACCTCATAATGCAATGTTTCCTTCTTCCTCAACATAAGAAAACGGGAGAAAAAAAAAAGATTAAAAGATGTAGAAGATAATAGAAGAAAAGGAACATCTGTTTGGAATTGCAAATGGAACTACGCGTCTTTCTCGGCACCTTATCACTGTTGAGAGGCGACATTGTTTTTAACAATCATGCAAATACTGACTGTCAGGTCCGTGGCCAATTTTATCCGGTGCGAGTCACGTGAGGGAAAATACGGGGAATCTTAAATATTCTCTTTGGATATAGGAAACTGGCTGGAGTCATAAATATTTACGAGTCAGGCGATTCTATGGCAGTCAAACCAATAGGAAGGGGTAGGAATGACTCACGAGTTAGAAGACAGATGGCTAGATTCAAATTGAATTTTTGTGAGACTTCAAGTAAAAGAAGCCAGCTTTGAAAAGTCGGATGTTTTGATTTAAAGCTGATATTTAATTATCTGTTTCATCACTCAAGTAAATATGCTGTATTTTGGAAGATGCGCTTACAAGGAAAATTGGAATATTTCGATAAAATTTCAATCACTCTGGGTTCTATTCGAGTTGGCGAAACTCGTTACTTTAGCGGAACAAGTGCATTATGTTCATGAAATGTAACCAGGATTAGTGAATATACGGTATCTGTATTCAAATGTAATTTTGTGTATCGACTGTAATTCAATGGAAATTTTGATTCAGATATGTATATGATGAGAAATGTTGCAGCAGTTGTTTAATTCATATATGTTATGAATTGTGTTGCGTTTCGGAATATATCCTTTGAAAAATTCAGATTCATTCATTTTATAATGATTATTAATTGCTCTGCCTCATTGTAGATCAAGATTGTTTTGTTTATTTTCAAATAGATTTGATAATTAAACAGTTGTTCTATTATGCAACATTATAGTATGCATTCTACTATAGTTTATTGCAATACATTTTTATATAGGAAATATTAACTTACCTTACCTTTTTTGGTGTGTGAGTATTGCAAATCAAATTTTAAATTATTATAATTAAACATAATACTACTTTTGCAACTCTGTATTTACTATTTACTATCTTATATTATTTATTTTTATTATGTACATTAAAATAAAATTATAATGTATTAATATTTTTATGTGTGTTACAAGCGAACTAAATATGTGGGATCCTCAGTTATCACAAGCATGTAAGTCTTCATGTAATTTGTAAATAAAGAGAATTAATCTTGAAATTAGACGCTTTAATGTACAAAAAATCCTATTCTTTAATTTAAAAAAATTAAATTAAAATATCATTTCGTTACTTTTTCACTCAAGCATCATTTTATATTTGAATTTTAATAATTATTGTCGTTTAATATCGGTGGACCTAACATCAACACTTATCAGTTCGTAATAAGACTTCAGCTGCCACAAGCCTGTGCATGGTTGATGATAATTTGTATTTGGGATTTATCTTAAAATTAGGCGCTTGGATGCATAAAAAAACTCCTACTTTAGTTAATTATTCATTCATGCATTGCATTAAATTAGAAATTGAATATCACTGTCGTTGAACATCAATGAACCCCATATCAAATAGTTTCTGGCCAAATTATTAGACGCCCCTTTTCCGTGATATACAATTAATTAAAACTTATGTGTATAATTCAAACTAATATTTTTATTAATATTGGTTATTTCCTTTGTAATGTCAATACTTTCTTGGGAAATGCTATTAGGATATTTTGGCAACTACCATTGGTCAAAATATCGTTGAAAACTTATATTTACCTCCGGGTTTGAAGAATTTTTTTTTTTTATTGAAAATAGATTTGTCACAGTAAAAGAAAATAAACCTTTATCTTAAAAAGGACATTTAAGGATCAGTCTAAACCGTAAAATTAAACTTCAGTGCATGCAGGCCAGTTTACAAAAGCAAAAACCAGATAAAATCCAAACGTTTCAAATGGAAGAAGATCCTCCAGTACAAAGATTTGAAATCTGAAAATCTGTAATTATTATTTACGGTTTAGGCTTACTTTTAAGAATCTAATGTTTGTTTCTTTCTAGGATTATTTTAGAACATCTTTTTAAATTTTTACCTTTTGTGGGCGACTGCTTCAGCGGGGAAAGCGCATTTGAAATTATAACTAAAAATGACAAGTTTTTCCAAAAACTCCCAGAAGAAAAAAAAATACTCTCCGAACTGTATTATTCCGACTATAAAACATCTCACCAATGAAATTGTATATTCAATCATAAGTGATGAGGATACGAAGTTTTTCACAAATTCGTAATACACAAACTGTATTCGAGAATAGAAAAAGAGATACCCCGTCAACAAAAAAAGTTGTAGTTAATATTACAATAATTGGAACCGGATGGCCAGTGGCTAGGGTTCCGGCGCTCGTACCAAGTTTTCGGAAGTCCCGGAGGTGCCATGGATGTATGTAGTAATTCGGAATCCACTTTAAACCATAGGACCCTGTGGCTAGAGGGCTAGTGTTCCGGCGTAACTTATCTTCGGCACCTTTGTGTTGCGGTGCTTACCTTAAGGCATAAAAGACAACTGTCTAAGTGCTCGCCAGCTGCATTATCTGCAAAAAAATCATGAATAACGAGAATGCGAGGGTTTTTTTTTACAAATTAGTAATACATAAACTGTATGCGGGGATAGAAAAATATATACCCAGTCAATAAAAAAAATTAATAGATAATATTACAATAACTATTTTACAGTTATCCCGACTTTTTCTTAGTTGCAAAAAGCAATGCACTATCATAAATTATCCGCCTACAAGCATTCCAACCCACATGCAGACATCCCGAGCAATTGAGGGAACAGTGGCTTCCAGACCTAAACAATTCCACTCAATCTGGGCAGGAAGAAATTTATATATTGGCCATAAACATCCCAGCAACCTCCGAGACGGAAACGCCGGCCAACAAAAGTCCGACCACAGCAAAGTGAGGAAACTAATAAAGCCCTAGATAAACCTATAAAGCATCATGATGAGACAAAAAGGAAATATTTTATAGGCCATAAACCAGGACTTTTCCATCACCTCTGTCGAATGATTAAAGGGACACTCAAGATTGCCTTCGTTAGAGATCTTTGCTTTTTTTTATCCTCTGGTACTAGTAAAAATGCTTCAATGTCATAAGTTTATGCATCAACGTTGTTGTCTAATGAAAGAGAGTCGGCAATCATGATTTTTTAATGGAATGATTGATAGCACTGTTTAAAAATAATTATAACACTTAATGGAGACTGTTTTAAGAAAGAAAGTATAGATAATCTAATACATTGTCACTTTTTTTGTATTGTTATATCAAGCCTGTTAGAGCATATATCTTAATGAGTTAAAAAAAATAATAATAACAAAAATAATTAATGTAACCATTCTTACAACTCTATGTATCTATCAACCTTGAACATTTTCCCGTTTGCCATATAGTTTGTTTCGACAAGGCATGATAGATCCTTACTAAAGCCCATCACTGAATAAAAGCCCTTTCTCATTTGGCGAAACTCGGAGAAAATGAAGCTGAGCGTAATAAAATCCTTACTCATTTAAACTATGCTAAATTACTTTCAAAGCAGCGAATCAATGCGCACCTCATAATATATTGTTTCCTCCTTTCTCAACATAAGAAAATGGGACAAAAAAAGAAAAAAAGTTCTAGATAATAATAGAAGAAAAGAAGCATCTGTTTGAATTGCAAATAGAACTCCGCATTCTTCTCGGCACCTTAGCGCTGTTGAGAGGCGACTTTGTCTTTTAACAATCGTGCAAATACCGGCTGTCAGGTCCGTGACCAATTTTATCCGGTGCGAGTCACCTGGTGGAAAATCAGGGAATCTTAAATATTCTCTTTAGATATATAGGAAACTGGTGGGACTCATAAATATTTACGAGACAAGCGATTCTGTGGCAGTAAAACAAATAGGAAGGGGGAAGAATGACTCGCGAGTTAGAGGACAGATGGCTAGATTCAAATTGAATTTTGTGACCTCAAATAAAAGGAGTCGGCTTTGAAAAGTCGGATGTTTCGATTTAAATCTGATTATCTGTTTCGTCGCTCAAATAAATCTCATGTCTTATTTTGTAGATGCGCTTACAGTGAAAATTAGAATATTTCGATAAAATTTCATTTACTTTGGGTTCCATTCCATGAGTTTGCGAAACTCGTTATTTTTGTGGAACAAATGCATTATGTTCTTGAAATGTAACCAGGATTAATGAATTTCCGATATCAGTATTCAACTGTAATTTTGTGTGTCAACTGTACTTCAATGGGAATTTTGATTCAGATATGCATGTGATGAGAAATGTCACAGCTTAATTTATGTGTGTGGTGAATTGTGTTGCGTTCCAGAATATATCTTTTGAAAAAAATCAGAGTCATTCTTTTATAGTGATAATTAATTATCTGTCTTATCTTGGATCAAGTTGCTTCGTTTATTTTCGAATAGATTTGATAATTAAACAGTTGTTATCTTATGCAATATTATATACTTAACAGCATTATTTTTATATCGAAAATATTTTAAATGATACGAATAATTAAATTTTGCTTATAGATATTATCCAATATATCATGGATAACCGTGTTCATTACGTAATGATGGTTTAGTTTATAAACATGTTTGTTGTGTCTCCATCTGGAAAATCTTTGTTAGTCCTTTTTCGTGTTGCTGAACATCGATGGATCTCATGTTCCACATATTTTTGCCACTAATATTACATGGACAGTCAATAAGAGGAATGTATTACTTCTTTGAGGACTTTCAGAAATAATAGCCTAGAATTTGAGTGTTATATGGTAGAAAATCTTTAAAACTAATCAATCAGTTTTAGTATTATACAAGAGATTTTAAATCGTCCTGTCATAATCTCCCCTTAGTTTCCTAATTTTTAGAAATGATGACTGCCACGTTACTGACAGCATTGTTACCACGTTACCGACAGATTCGAATGTATACTGTAACCGTTTATACACTAGTTGTGCACGGTATCTCTAAGCCCCTAGTCGCTCTATTGCATCGAGGTTTCATGTGTGCTAACATATGTTTTTTAAAAACAATGTGCCCTTTTAATGGATTTACCTTGAAAATTGAAGGCCCTTTGAGTTAAGAAGATCACGGAAAGGATTTTCAAATCATGCAAATTTTTTGAATGACAATTCAATTTCTTGAATTGCGAATTCATCGAAAAATTCTAACTTAACAGATGTTTGCATTTCATTAAAATGTAAGCATTTATTTTATAAATAATTTTCGTGTGTAACATATGTTTGAAGAATATTATACAAATGAATAAACATGATTTAATTTTTTTTTTTTTATTTATTTTCCTGACTATTTTACGTATTATTTTTCACAATATTTCGATCACTGTTAACTGACAATGATATATTGCAGTAGCTTTTTTTCTGCCTATCTTAATTAATATGATATTTATTTTTTAAATTTTTTTTAAAGATTTTCAAATTTGATAGAAAGATAAAAATTTAGAACATGCTAAAATTTTTAGTTTAAAAAGCGAATAAATATTTAAATAATAGTGATAGATTTTCTTCATTTATTATAAACTAGGAGACCCAAATCCTTTTTTTCAGTAAGATTTCCACATTAAACAGAGTTCAGCAGGAATTGTTTGAAGACGGTTAGGTTCAAGTTCATTTGAACCTATAAGCAAAAAAGGGCCAACGCCCTATGAAAAAATACTCCCAGAACTGTATTATTCCGACTGTAAAACATCCTACCAAAGAAAACAGTTCAATTATTAGTGACGAGGATAAGAGTTTTTTTTTTATCAAATTAGTAATACATAAACTGTATGCGGGAATAGAAGTAAAGATACAATGTCAATAAAAAAAAATTATGGGTAATATTACAATATTTACTTTACAGTATGTCCGACTATGTTTAAGTTGTAAAAAAAAGCCTTCCACTATCATAAATCATCCGCCAACAAGCTTTCCAACATACATGCAGACATATTGAGCAATTCAGGTGACAGTGGCTTCCAGGCCTAAGCAATTCCACTAAATCTGGGCAGGAAGAAATTTATCCATTGGCCATAAACATCCCAGCAACCTCTGAGACGGAAACGGCGGCCAACAAAAGTCCGACCACAGCAAAGTGAGGAAACTCATAAAGCCCCAGATAAACCTATAAAGCATCATGATGAGACAAAAAGGAAATATTTTATAGGCCATAAACCAGGACGTTTCCATCGCCTCTGTCCAATGATTAAAGGGACACTCGGGTTTGCCTTCGTTACAAATCTTTGCTTTTTTTTTTTCCTCCTGTACAGTAAAAGGCTTCAAGGTTATAAGTTTATGCATCACCGTTATCGTCTAATGAAAGATAACTGACAATGACGATTTTTTAATGGAATGATTGATAGAGTTGTTTAAAAATAATGAAAACATTTAATGGAGAATGTTTTAAGAAAGAAAGTATAGATAATCATAAATTTTCATTTTTTTTTTTTTTTTTTTTTTTTTTTTTTTTTGTATTTTTATCTCATGACTGTAAGAACACATATTATAATCTTAATGAGTAAAATAAATAAGAACAAAAATAATTAATTAAACCGTTCTTACAACTTATGCATCTATCTATCTTGAACATTTCCCCGTTTGCGAGACAGTTTATTTCGAAAAGGTATGGTGGGTCTTACTAAAGCACATCACTGAATAAAAGCCTTTTCTCATTTGGTGGAATTCGCGGAAAATGAAGCTATGCGTAATAAAATCCTTACTCATTTAAACTATGCTAAATTACTTTCAAAGCAGCGAATCAATGTACACCTCATAATACAACGTTTCTTTCTTCCTCAACATGAGAAAACGGAAAAAAAAGATTGAAAGGTGTAGAAAATAATAGAAGAAAAGAAACATCTGTTTGGAATTGCAAATAGAACTCCGCGTCTTTCTCGGCACCCTAGCGCTGTTGAGAGGCGACATTGTTTTTTAACAATCATGCAAATACTGGCTGTCAGGTCCGTGACCAATTCTATCCGGCGCCATGTCACCTGGGGAATAATCCGGGAACCTTAAATATTCTCTTTGGATGTAGTAAACTGGCGGGAGTCATAAATATTTACGAGACAAGCAATTCTACTGCAGTAAAACCAATAGGAAGGGGAAGAATGACTCTCGAGGTAGAGAACAGATGGCTAGATTAAAATTGAATTTTGTGAGACTTCAAATAAAAGCAGCCGGCTTTTAAAAGTCGGATGTTTCGATTTTAAGCTGATATTTGATTATCTGTTTCATCACTCTAATAAATCTCATGTCGTATTTTGGTAGATGAGCTTACATGGAAAATTGGAATATTTCGATAAAATTTCATTTACTCTGGGTTCCATTCCCCCGAGTTGGTTAAGCTCGTTATTTTTGTGATACAAATGGCATACGTCCATGTAATGTAGCCAGGATTAGTGAATGCAGTATCAAATAATTGAATTTACGGTATCATTATTCAACAGTAAATTTTGTGAACTTTGATTCAGAGATATATGTGATGAGAAATGCTACAGCAATATAATTCATGTATGCTATGAACTGTGTTCCGTTTCGAATTATATCTTTTGAAAAATTCAGATTCATTCATTTTATAATGATAATTAATTTCCCTGTCGCATCTTTAAGAAATCTTGTTTTGTTCATTTTCAAATGGATTTGGTAATTAAACTGTTGTACTATTATGCAATATCATATACTTAACTGTAGTATTTTTAAATCGAAAATATTTTAATGGGTACTAAGTCTTAAATTTTTCTTATAGATATTATCCAATCTCTCAGATATAACTGTGTTCAATACGTAATGAATGGTTCAGTTTATAAGCATGATTGTTATGTCTCTAACTGGGAAATCTTGGTTGATTTAATGCTATCTTTGTGCTGTTGAACATCGCGGATATTATGTTCCTCATATTTTGGCAACTAACATTGCATGGACGGACAGTAAATCGAATGCATTACTTCTTAGAGAACATTTAGAAGTAATTGCCTCATATTTGCGTGTTATATATAAGGAAATCTGGTAAATTTAATCGATCGTCTTAATGTTATGCTAGAGTTTTTTAACCATGCTGCCACAATCGCCCCTTAGTTTTCTCGTTTTTGGAAGCAGTGACTGCAACGACACCGCCAGCAGAATAGAATGTAGACTGTAACCGTTTGCACGCTATTTGCGCACTCGCATAACTAGGGTCATAGTCGTATATGGCGTCGGAGTTTCATGTTTGTTAACAGATGTTTAAGAAAAAAAAAAAAATTGTATCCATTATTGGATTTACCTAACAAGAAGACACATTGTGTTAAAAATGTGATGAAATGGATTTTCAATTCATATAACAGTTATGGTATAACAATTCAATTTCCTTAATGACTATGTTATCAAAAAATATTAACTTAACCCATTTTTGTATTACATTAAAACCTCTGTACATATTTTTAAAATAATTTGACCGTGTAATATATTAAAGAATATTATAACTAAAATTTTATTTCTATTTTTCTTCTGATAGCCTAACGTATTCCACAGCATGAGGAATACGTCAGGCAATAAGAAGAAAATACGTAAAGCGACATATAATGTAAAACATATCTTTTTATTAAAATTGGTCTATATACTTTGCAATATCAATGCTTTCCTGGGAAACGCTGTTAGAATGTTTGGCAATCGCAAGTAACATATAACATCCACGCGTTTAAAAGCAAATGTCACCAGCACAAAGATCTGAATTCCGTAATTGTAATTTATAGTTCATGCTTATTTTTATGAATCTATCATTTTTTTATTTCTTTCTGAAATATTTTTAGACGTCTTTTCCAATTTTTTACATTTGTTTTTGTGCTGCCTCAGCGTGCGGCTCTGTCTTTTGGACGCCTCAAATTATAAAAAAATGGCTCAGTTTGTCCAAGATATCCTGGGAAAAAATACTCTCAGAACTGTATTATTCCGACTGTAAAACATCCTACCAAGGAAATTATATGTTCAATTATTAGTGACGAGGATAAGAGGTTTTTTTTTTATCAAATTAGTAATACATAAATTGTATGCGGGGATATAAAAAGAGATACTCTTTCAATAAAAAAATAGAGATAATATTACAATATTACTTCACAGTTTGTCAGACTGTTTTTAGTTGCAAAAAAAAAAAAGCAATGCACTATCATAAATCATCCGCCTACAAGCTTTCCAACCCACATGCAGACATCTTGGGCACCAGAGTTGCAGTGGCTTACAGGCCTAAGCAATTCCACTAAATCTGGGCAGGAAGAAATTTATCCATTGGCCATAAACATCCCAGCAACCTCTGAGACGGAAACGCCGGCCAACAAAAGTCCGACCACAGCAAAGTGAGGAAACTAATAAAGCCCTAGATAAACCTATAAAGCATCATGATGAGACAAAAAGGAAATATTTTATAGGCCATAAACCAGGACGTTTCCATCGCCTCTGTCGAATGATTAAAGGACACTCGGGTTTGCCTTCGTTAGAAATCTTTGCTTTTTTATCCTCCGAACAGTAAAAAAAAAAGCTTCAAGGTTATAAGTTTATGCATCACTGTTGTTGGCTAATGAAAGACGGTTGGCAATGGGGATTTTTTTAATGAGAATGATTGATAGAACTGTTTAAAAGTAATGATAACATTTATTGGAGATTGTTTAAAGAAAGAACGTATAGATAATCCTAAATTTTCCCTTTTTTGTATATTATCATCATATATAATATAATTTTAATGAGGAAAATAAATAATAATTAATCAAACCATTTTTACAACTAACCAATGGACGGTAGATGTTGGGACCAACATCTACCGTCCTTTTCGTACTTAGATTTGGTGTTGCATCTCCTCTTGGGTCTTTTCACAAGACAGTTATATACTTTTGTATTAATATACATAATAATATGAAATAGCACTTAAATAAATTTTACTTCACAAAGAAGCAGCAAATTTGATAAATTATGTATATTAATATCTTATCAATAATTAAATTCCTGATTCTCTTACAACGCAAGCAATAAGAATTATTAAATCTGCAGTTATTTATAGTATTAAAAAGTATCACTAGATCAATATATAAATATTATAGCTTTTCATAAAAATAAAATTATCAATATAATATTTTACATGTTACAGACTATAATGCAATATGAACTGCCATATACTCAATAAAACTGTTCTTACAACAAACCAACAATAATAGTTTTATGAAAATTTCTCCATTTCCATTCCTGTAACTGCTCTTGCAAATTTATATGATAAAATTTTATTCAACGTAGCCACCAAATTAATAGTTTCTTGAAATATTCCTCCATTTCCATTCCTCTAATCATATTTGCTAAATTATTTGCTCATAAAATATTTAAGAAGAGAGACAAAATTAATAGTTTTCACAAAAGGTTCTCCGTTTCCTTCCTTTAATCACACTTGACAAAATTGTCTGTTCGAGAAATCTTATTAAATGTGTATGACAAAATTAATAGTTTTCAAAATAATATCTTCATTTCCATTCGTCTATTAATTACTTGCAAATTTTTCTATTAACCAAATTATTATTAGCCAAAATATACTTTAACCAAAATTAATGATCACTGTTTTAATGTTGAGCATAAAAATTGGATGAAAGAGAAAGCTGCAATTGATAATATTTTGTTCGTTATGTTGATAAATAGACAATTGCAATGAATGTTGTTATCCAATTAGGCGTTGTTTAAGAGTACATCCAAAGAAAAAAATTATTTTAAGAGTGCATTATTTAAAGGTACATCCAGAGAAAAATTCATTTTAAGAGTACATTATTTAAGGGTACATCCAGAGAAAAATTTATGTTAAGAGTACATTATTTAAGAGTGCGTCCGTTAGGAATAGAAGGGATATAATGCATCCGTTATCCTAACGGCAGAACTCCTAGAAGAATTCAACGTACTGTTTGGTGATACGTTAAAAATACTACAAACACTAATAAAATAGGAAAAAAAGGAAGTAATAGACGTAATCCTTTCAATTAATTTATCATTCATTTTGTCATTAATGCCACTCAGAAAAGTTAGAAATAAATAAGCTTACATTAGTATTACAGGGCAATAATTCTATACGCGTTTCTAAGGTGCCTGATAAAGTATTATTATTAGAAAAAGGTCAGTGCGAGGTTACTACTTAGAGACTTCAAAGTTTTCATATCAGAAAAAAAATGAGCTAAAAAAAAATATGATATTATAGCACACTTAAAAAGGACTTAATATATGTCCTTCAGACAGTTGGTCTCAAAAAGTAAAAATAGTGGAGATAACAGGATTTCAAATCCATTTGACGAATTGTACTTTAAACTAGGCGAAAAAGTATCACTTTTTGAAAATAAACATTGATTCAACTTTTTCGACAAGATTTAAAAAAAAACTCTCATTTATTTTACGGCAGCAGTGAAAGAAGAGTACCAAGTTACCAATATTTATTGCTTGTCAAAAGAATTTTCTCGCCTTGTACACAAATTAAAAGAACGCGAAACAGTATTGATGGTCTTCAGACTTAAGATTATATTTGTCTTCATTTAAACCAGATTTTTAAAAACTTAAATTCTCATACTAGTAACATGTTCAAAAGGACATGATACAAAGTGCATTCAGGTTCTTAAAGGACATTTGACAGCTTCCATATCAAAAGCAAAATGTTGCGAATTTTCATTATAATTTTATGTGGTATAAAATTATTATAATTCAATTTAGTTCGGTGTAAGGCTGCTATTTTAGATAACAATGATGGGCAGCAAAAAAAAAAAAAAATAGAAAGGATATAAAAAGTGGTAAATATGCTTCATTGGATTAATTTAATAGCTAACTTAATAATATTACTACTTAAATAAAAATAATTAGGATAGAAAAAGGATTATGCCAGAAGTGGGTAGGGAGTATTCTTGAGATAGGAAACGATTGGGATACAAACCAAATATTGAAGAAGAAACCATTAATTGCAAGTTATTGAGGTCCATCATTAAGCTCTTTTCTTTATTTAAAGTTAAATGAATAATTATGTGAATAGCAGGCTCTTATGTGACTGTGATTTCTGTTCTTGATGCAACGTTTAATAATTCATATATCATATATATTTATATAATCAATTTATTTTTACATTTTATTGCCTATTTCTATTTTTGAAAATAACGTCATAGGAAAATCAAATAATATTAGAATAATTATATACGCATGTATATAATCAATAAATCAATAATTTGTATACACGTATTTGAGTGAGATAATTTATTACCCTCTCATATATAAATAAATCTCTCTCGCTATATATAATTTATTTATTAGGAGCTCATAGCTGATTATTGATATACAACCAATCACTCGCTTCAGTCATTCAGTCACTAAGCAGTCAATAAACAATGCTAGGTTATCTTGTGACTGGATTTTTCCCTTATAAATCTGGTTACAATGTCAAATCATTTTTCTTTCATCCTACATCTTTCTGATTTCAGCCATCTTGCGGATAGAAATAACATCCCTTCTAATAACCTCACAAATGATATGCAGAGGTTGATAAAGCAACCCTCGGTATCTTTCATAATTTATATCTTTTGGTTTTTAAAAAATTAATTTTTGTTTTTTCCTTTTTGGTTTTTAAAAATTTATTTTGGGTTTTACGGATTTCTTGAACGACTTATTTCACACTTGATTTTATATTTTGTATAAATTTTTATTCTTTTGTTATCTCCCAATGCAGTTTTAGTTTTCAATCTTTTGAAAATTGTTTGTGGTTGTATATGGTTATATATCTATCGTGCATCTATATAATAACACTTTGCATGTATGTACTTTATGTATTACATATTTAAGGGGTATGGTGTATGTAATAACACTTTGCATTCAGTGGGCCTCATTGTATATCAGTTGAAATGTGAATTAGTAAGACTGCAAGCATTCTCGAAAACCTAATCAAGAAAACATGCGCAGCCGCCAAATTCTTATTTGTTCCAACATCTGTACGGACCCCTATATCATTGTTAAACTTTTTATGTACCTTTGAATATTATTTTCTTCGTTGACATAATCACCAACCATTTATTGTCCATATCATTGACAATAATTTACTACTTCGAAACCCATAACGTGTGCTGTCCCGACAATCACCCATGTTCACCTTCGTTTGGAATATGGACCATGATGGCATGGAATTTATAATGACAACCATGTATATATTTCCCGTAGTTAAAACTTCAATGAAGTTACTGGACGTTTTCGTGGTCCATCACAACTCTGGGTCCATCATCCTCATCTGTGTGTTAGATTAAAATATTGCATACTGCACTCTAGGCCATCTAATAGCTTTACATGTTTGGTTTGTCGCTCTACGGCCATCTTATGCACATACGCTAAACAGACCGGGACCTACAGTTTAAAGTGGATTCCGAACCCTACAAACACCCATGGCACCGCCGGGACTCGAACCCGAAACCTCTGGTACCGAGCGCCAGAGCTCGGTCACTCAGGCCCAGCTCCCATGACACCATAACATCTTATGTCATTCTACAGCCAAATATGTTGCCTCTCATGAAATAGCTACTAGGAGGCCATTCCGACAGGATATTGCTAGGATGGTACATGCAATTATGTTGTAAAACATCTTCTCAAAAATTGAGCCACTTCTTTAGCCTACCTAATCCAGCAAATATTACATTGATAGAAAATACGTGATGACTTCTATCTACAATTAGACAGCACAAAATTTAGTCGAACAAAATTCATGCTTGCAGAAGCTGCAGAATAAGAGATCTTAGGGCAACTTAAAACAATAATAATATATGTTATATATAAACTCTATAAATTACTTCACATTCAGTCCCTATATGTATATATTGTGTGTGTAAGGGAGATAGATAGAATTTTGGCAATGATTTTGATGAAACCATAGTAGAAAAAGATAAAAATTGCTTAGATTCATGAAAAATTATAATATACAGAGTTTCAAGTCTTTCTCAAATTGAAATTTCTCTGTCTTTTCTAAACAGTTGGTGTGCACTCTTTTTTCATCAAATATTAAATATTTTCCGTATACATTTATTAAACTTCATTACTCGTTGTATTCTAATAAGATAATAGTTAAATGTTACATCTACAAAAGATAGAGCAATGTTTACCGTCTTAAATTCTGTCAAACAAATCCAAATGAACATTGATGACGATGTTGTTCTTTGTTTTCCACAGAACGTTCAGCAAGGTTTAGGTCTCATTTTTTTTTTTTTATAGTTATCCTTGAAATCGCATCAAAGAAGTTGCCCAATTTCATTGATCATACTAGATTTCTAAATGTAACTTTTTAATTTCATGTTTAAAGTATTTTTTTTTCTGTCGTATTTTTAATGATAAGAAAATTAATAACAAAAAAAAAAACAAAACACAGCTCCTGAATGTAGGAATTAAATGATGTAATATACAGACCTATATAACAGACATACTGAAATACGCTTTTATTTAAAAAGAAACCCTGGTTCTTTTAGTATTATCAATACTTAAGCTAACCATTAAGTAACCTTTCTAAAAACTTCTTTTCGCTATCTTTTGTCGGAGCTATTTTTAATGCCTTTCTGTGTTTACTACATTAAGCTTTTAAGTCGATAGTAATTAATTTTTATGATATTGTAAGGCTTTTTATTCACTCACAATAAACAAAAAGAGTTATGATGTCATAGTCAATGAACAAAAGAAACTTTAAAAGCCAATCCATACACAAAAAGAAAGAAAAAAAATACTTTACAGAAACTTCTAAATCGCTCCTTGTAAATATTCAGTTTTTTTTATTTCTTTGTTCTTTTTTTTTCATCCTTCAAGTCAATAAAGTCACCATTTATGAAAAGAAACGAATGAATAAAGTAACCTTGAATTATAATGAAAATTTGTTTTTTTATTTCAATCGACATTATAAATTATTACGCTATATTTTATATTTTCTCATAATAAAAAAGTAATGTAAACTACTAAAAGTATTCAGTGTATTCAATAAAGTTATTTAGGAATACATTATATTATTATTATTATGTAAATGTTTTTTTTTTTCAATTTAGATATTTATCTAAGTCTTAATTTTACAAGATATATATAAAGGCCTTATCATTTCAATCTAAAATGCCGATAATAGAAGAAAAGAGATTGTAAGGAAATGTTGCTAGAAAGTTGAGAAATTGTAATCTGTGAAAGAAATCTTTCTAAGTGTTTTCTTAAAAGTAAAGTTTTAAGAGTAGTTATATTTCCTTAGCTATTAAAGTATTATTTATTTAAAAAGTATTATAAAGCGTAAAAATATAAAGTTATAAAGTATTTTTAATCCAAATATTTTTAAAAAAACTATTATAAATATATATTAATCATTGGTCTTTCTTAAAATTTACATATTTATATAGCTGATCGAATTTATTTTATTTCATATTAAAAACAAAGGCTTTCTGATTAAAAATTTATAAAATATAAATTTTAGCAATTAACATTACCTTATAAGAACTTTAATTTATTAAATCATTTTTATTAAGTAACTAGAGGAACTCTGGCTTTCCTAGACCTAAAATAGTTGAATCTCTTTACTTTCATTTTATTTTCACTTACTTAATCATTATGTTAATGTTACAAATAAATATATAGTCTTTGAATATGGGATAGTACAATAGTATTGTAATGTTTTAAATATGAATAGCCCTTGAAATTTTGGCTGCTGTTTTGAGGATATAAGCATAAGTATTTTTTTAAATTACATTATATTTAAGTTCACTGATGTTTGGAGAAATGATTCTAAGCATTATGTTCTAATCAAAAATGTTCTGACTATCAATAGGTTGACGCAATATGTGTGGTCTACAGAGAAAAGAACTATCGAGATGAGATTTGTTTCTATTTTTTGACTTCTTTCGATGTAGCTGTATATCGGAATAGCTGTAATTTTTAAAACTCCTTTTGTAATAGTTTTGTTTCCTGTAGTAAAAATTTTCAGTAGTATAAGAAATTTTCTTAACAATGTAATAGGGAATTATGATTGAAAAAATTGAACCATTTCGATGTGGGTAAAAGCAGAAATCATTTGAAATTAAAAATGAAAAGTATTATAAGGGACATATAATGGTTGGAAAAACTTTTAACGCGCCAAAAGCGATTTGAATGGGTAGAATAAAAAGTTATCATATGAACAAATACTTACTTATTAGTATTTTTAATTATTTATATTTAAAATAACTGCTTCAAACTCAAAACAAATCGCCATTAAGATTTTATAAATTCATGAAAAGGATATTTATTTAGCAATGAAATAAAAGCAGCAAAAGAAATTTTAAATGCATTTGAATATTTAATATTTTAAAAATATGTCAGTCAAAGATGTTTTAATTATAATTAACTTATGATATTTTTATAAATGACTTGTTTTTATACTCGCATGAGAAATCACACAGTGTAATAAAAAACGCATATCTTTCGTAGAATTATAGCATGATATATTTAATATTCATATGATTTTTATCTCAACAAACAAATTTAATGGCTTCTGAAAAAGAAAAATATCAAGTTATCTAAGTTTTAACCGGAAAAAAAATATTTTAAACAAGCATTCGTATAGAAAGTAAATTACATTATATTAAAAATTTATTTTTAATAAAACTACTTTCCTTAAAGTTAAACGATTTTGATTTTAAATTGTAAGGAATTCCCTATTGAACTATTTTAATGTTTGCTGTCTTTAACGTAAATTTAAAGAGACAATTTTCAGTAAACATGTTTAAAGAAATTTATCCTAGCTTTTTCAAAGATTTTTTTTTTTATTATAATTGGATTTTAATTTTTTAACCAATTAAACCAATTTTTTTAACAAATTTTGATTACTTTACAAGATGACGTTTTTATTTTCCATGACTTATGAAACTTTAAGAAATGTTTATGATTTTCACATTTCAGTAAGACTGCATTAAGTAAGAAATAGTTAAATTAATAATGTAATTGTTAAAAATTATTAATTATTATAAATATTATTTTAATTTTAATATTTTTTAATATGTACAATATGTGAAACTAAAAAAGAAATGAATAGTCTTTTGGCTATGATTATTTTAAATAAAAAAAGAACTGATCGCCTACGTAAATATTTAAATAAAAAAAAAATAAAAAAAAATAATAAAAAAAAAAAAAAATGTGTAATATTTCTTTTATTCATTATTAAACTCTAGGGACACTTCTGTAAGAAATTTTGATCTGTTTAATTTCCATTTAAAAATTCTACAAAAAAAAAATAATGGAATTTAAATAATGGTTAGCTGTATCTTATTGTTTGATGCAAGCAATAGAAAATGTAATAATATAATTTTGTATAAAAAAATGAGTCATTTTTTTCATTGAAAAATATTTGCATTTGAAAACTTTTAATGCGCTTTCCGCATACATTTCAATGTAAGACCTACAATAAACGAGATGGAAAAGTGGCGGAACCATCTCTTGAGTAATATCGCGGAAATTACATTATAAAAGAGTTCAAATTTATCTTAAAATTCGTAATGTTTTTAGAGATCAAATAAATGAAACATTAATCAAATATACTGGAATACTGCAGAAGTACGTTCAAAATTTCTTTTATTCAATGCCGATGCGGTTAGAAGAAGATACATAACGGCTACACAAAATACTGATTTCTTCATGTTCCACAACACAAAAAGATGACTGTATTTTTAAATCACTGTGGTCTGTTATTTGTGTATTAAATAACACAAAGCAAAATGTTATTTATTTACACAAAAATACAAAATACAAATGCCTTAGAATGTCCATTATTCCATCAGTTGAACATGTCTGATCAGTGACTGACAAACAATTGACCAAGTAGACACCACTTTCTGCTATACCAGATCAACTTTAGCAACGTGTGGAAGCAGCATGATCTGACATATCTCAAAAACACATTCAAAATTTATTTCATTCTATGTCTAAGCGTTTAGAAGAAGTTATTAAAGTCATGGCAACTATACAAAAATACTGATTTCTTCGTGTTCCTCAAAACAAAGAGGACTATATTTTCATTTTGTGTATTATTTAATGCAAAGCACAAAGTTATTTATTACATAAGTAATACAAAATGCAACATCCTCTAATGCTACTAGATGTTGTATTTTGGAAGATCAGCAATATATTTACATTATTTTTAATAATTTTTAGTCAACTTTTAAAGTCAACTTTCCAGATAAATAAATATATATTTAATGTATCTCTTTGCGCATAATCAGTTGACATAAACAACTCTTCTGTCTTCAATTTATAACATAAACATTTAAATAAATTTTTAGAAAAACCTAAATATCATTGCATCTTATTTTTGAAAATGATGACAATTTTGAATGGTTTATTTTTTAATAAATTGCTGGCTAATAAAGTATATTTCATAGAGAAAAAATATGGAATAGAGGGAAATTTTAATCAATATTAATAAACTGATAAATACAAGTATTTCAAATTATATTTAAAATCCCTGAGTTTTTAAATTTTCTTTAATTACTTCTTAAATTGAAAGATAAATTAAAACGAATGATGTTCGAATTGTTTTTTTTTTACTTTATTGTTAATTTGCTATCAGGAATAATTTTCCACTAGAAACTATTTGCAATCCATTTCCCCCAGACACTTCTCCACTAAAATCGCCTCTTCCATGGGGAAGCTTCTTAAATTTAAGGACATAAATTTCTGAAAAATGGGAGTATTGTTCTAATGGAATTGCTGTAGATTGTTGTTGTGTTCCAATAGGGTATAGAAGCAATAACAAAGGTGAGTAAATAATCTTTATAATATGAAACTGTTTGCTTAACTTAGCAGAAAATTTAACCCAAAGATATCGGTTTCACTCGAGTGCATCCCATCTCATAAAAATGAATCTTTTGCTCAAATTTATTTTAAGTTATATGCTATGACTTTTTGACTCCAAAGTCAAATGTAGACTGGGAAACTACATCCGAATTAAATATGATTCTTTCTGTGAGACAAAGACGAACTGACCAAGAGTCCATTTCTAGAATAAACATGATAAATCTCTTAAGATGTCATTCTTGTAGGTATTGGTTTAGAGTATCTAAGGTAGCAAATTGTAGTGAGTGGTGAATTCCAGAATAATACTGAATCTGCGAGTAATATGCTGTTATAATATTTTGTTGGGAAAGAAAATTTAACCCAAAGATTAACACAGTAAGGCATAATATCGAGTTCTTATTTTAAACAATATCCTTATGTATCAGATGACAACAGTTTTATACGAGGCTAACAAGTTATTTTATTTTGTTCTAATGCAGCTGGCAAACACTTAGACAGTTGTCTTGGATGTCCTAAGGAAGCGCTGCACCGACGTTACTTACTTAACACTACTCAGGAGATTCGTGTAGCTTGAAGATAAGTTACGGACGCGGAGTAACACTACCCTTGCTGCTTTCTACGATCCTATAAGACCGGGACCTAAGGTTTAAAATGGATTCCGAACCATTACAAACATCCATGGCACCGCCGGGACTCGAACCCGAAATCTGTGGTACCGAACGCCAGAGCTCAGCCTCTGTCATTCAGGACCAGGCTTACAAGGGGAGAAGTATAAAAAATTAACAAAATAAATATGCATATTCCAAGACATAAAAAAAGGAAAAGAAATGATGTGAACATTGAATGTAAAATAAAAAAATCGGCATTGATGGAATATAAAATAAAAAATTTAATACAAATTTGTAACTTTATCAGCATTTATGCGGAAACCGTAGAATAAAGATAACAAAAAAAAACATTGAAAAATAATTTTAATTATATACAACGTAATAGTAGAGTATCCCATGCGAAATATTATAGCGTATCCATGCGTTTCCTTTACAAAATAAGTAAAACGTGGTATGTACACAATTAGAGGTTAAAAGTGTCAGTTTAGATGAATAATTCTATAGAATCTCATGGTTGCCTCGTGAATATTCATCCAGACACCATATTTTAAAAATTATATTTACGAATAATTAATTTTTTTTAAATGATACAAATGTGCATGTTTATAGCAACATTTCCATAAAAAAAAAAGGTTACAAATTTTTCAATGTGTTTCAAAAATAAATACTAAAAAAAAAAAAGGATTTAATGTGAAGTAAAAGTTTATATCATTTTGCTCTAAAATTTTTAAATAAATAATAAAAATAATAAATAATATATTTCATTTGAAATATTTATTATTTCAATAAATGAACAAACCTGGTCCACAAAAATTAGCATCCAATACCAAGGCCCGATGATAGCAGCTCAGCTAGTGTGAACGATGTTTCCAATTCACTCTTGGCATAAACTGAAATCACTGCTTTCAGAAACGAATATACAACATGGAAATTGAAGAAATGTGAATAAAAATTTAGTTAGACTACCTGTTGGGACATTTATAGATTTTCTTCTTTTGCAACACATAAAGGGGGACCTCTGAATTTCTTCTAGAAATAATCACTCGTCAGTTGGTTATTTGTAGCATATATTAGTGGAACCCCTGATATCCAATAAAAAAAAAAAAAACTTTTCGTATGTTTGCATCAAAACCTTGAACATTGAATGCTTTCATCATCGCTTTATTACATTAATATGTAAATCAGGGGTGGCCAACCCAAATGATCTTGCAGGTCACTTTGGAAATGCGTTATAATTTCGCGGGTCGCATATAAAAATTTATATATCCTCATAATAGATTTAGACCCACTATAGACATTTTTGGGAGGGAAAAATTGAAATATAATGAGTTATTATTTTTGTGTTTACTATTACACTTACAGGTAAACATAGATAATATAAGAATGATGATACTAAACGCACATTGTAAATAAACATATAACACTAAAAATGAAGTATAAAAATATGTAAATGTAAACGAAAAAAAAAAAAGAAATCACTAAACAATATTTATTTTACTAGTGCTATATTTGCTATTCCACTCTTTCACTTAGCTTTTGCAAATCGATCTCAATTTGAGTATTTGCATAGCGTAATGGGCGTGGCAGGTTAGCATCCTTTATACTTGAGCATGTTTTGTGTTTGGTCAATTTCATTTTAAAAAAAAACGATTTTTCAGGTGCAAATTGAAACAATAGCACTAAGAATTTCAACTAAGAATATAGCTTGCTCTGTTATCAACAATCAAATGCGAGTCACTGGGGACACTTAAGGTGAAACATAGTACCTTTTATATTAGACGTTTCAAGATGCCTGCGCATCATGACTTCGTAGATTATAATTTAATTATTCTGTGAACTTATAACTCTGCAAATTTATAAAATGAAACAGGCAATATCTGTCCTATATTCGCAAGAATATTATTTTAAAATCAAAGTTAATTTTTTTCTCATAATTTCGGCAGTTAATTTTTGAATATATGGATGTACAAATAATGTATTTTTTTCTCTACTTTGGTCATTATATAATAAATATATTTTTAAAAGTGTGATAAGTCTCACGGGTTGTAAAAATATTCAAGGCGGGCCGCATGCGGTCCGCGGATTCGCCACCCCTGATGTAATTTGTTGTAATAAAGCATGTCGTTATGTCATATGACTATGTCGTTAAGTAATGCTTACGTGTTTAAATTTATTATTATCAATATTTGAACTTGGAAATAAATTTCAAAGCTATACTACTCATACTATATATATATCCTCTATTTTAATATAATTTTTCAATATTAATATTGATTGTTTTAATTCATCCCTTTAAATTCATAGTTGATACATTATTAATAAATTTCCTAATATTTTTTATATCTGTCTTTCAATATAATATAAGGATGTTTTTGGCATGCAATGGATGTAAACGTTTAGTTTACTTAGCAAAAGCATTATTCCACCATTAAAAATATATTGATACGCTATTCCCAAAATTTTTCCAGCTTCTTGTAACGAACGCATCATAAAACACCATTTTATCATAAAACGGGCGCATTAATCCGGGACTCTTACTTCCCTGAGAGAATTTAATCTGCGAGTCTCAGCGGACCTCACATAGCGGCGCAGAAGAGCAAACATCTCGGAGCCGAGCTTTCTTCGAGAAGAGAAAGTCCTGTAACGAATGCATTTGGCCGCTTGCTCAATGTTGTCATATTCTTCCTGCCAACTTCCTGCCAGAAGCTCAAAAGCCATATTGCTCCAGAGTGTTTCGGTTTTTCGAAGGGAAATGAGGGTGGAATAATTCAGCGCAGAGAAATATGTTTCCAGTTTTCCTTTTTCGGTGGTTGGAAATACCGGATTTTAAGAATGCGAGAAATTGCCAATAATTGTGAGTGGTAATAATTTAAAATTGTTAGTTTTAATAACCAACAATTCCAAGAAAGACTTGTAATAGAAAAGTGAATTGATGTTAAGGTAGTAGATATTTTTGTTTTCTCTATGAGAATATTTTGTGTTTCATAATCATTTAAATAACTGCCCATTATGAAAAGTATATGAATTTATATATAAACATAACTATCGTTATTTTGATAAAAATCATAATGAATGTGCTGATAGATTCCAATATTATTCCATAGGGTGTCCATATACTATGTCAAAGAATATATTCTATACTCAAATAATATAATGGTTAATTCCATACAATTTTTTATCAATTCTATTTTTAGACATGTAATTCCTTATATTCCTTAATCAAATCATTATGAAATGTATCATTACAACTCAATTGATTGAGAATCCTCATTTTTAAATTGAATATCTTTAATTTCAGATTAATTACATAATGGCCAGGCACTTGAATTTCAAATTCTTCACTACGGATTGTTCAGATTCCTAGCAGATTCAACATTACCTGGTTGTTGGCTATTTACGTATAAAAACAGTGGAGAAATAAATGGAGACCTGTAAATTTCTCCTAGAAAGAATCACTCTGATAGTTGTTCATAGCATATATTAATAGAACCCCTGATGTCCAAGAAGAAAAAATCTTTTCGTATGTTTGCATAAAACCATGAACCTTGAGCTTTTATCATTGCTTTATAACACTAATATATATAAATTATTGTGATAAAGCAATGTACATATAAATATGTTATAAAGCAATACTTATGTGTTTAAATTTATTATTATCAATATTTGAACTTGGAAATAAATTTCAAAGCTATACTAACTAATATAATATTTTAATATAATTTCTGAGTATTAATATTGCTTTTTTCAATTCATCTCTTTAAATTCATAGTTGATACATTATTAATAAACTTCCTCATATTTTTTTTATATCTGTCTTTCAACATAATATAAGGATGTTTTTTTGACATGCAATGGTTGTAAACGTTCAGTTTTCTTAGAAAAAGCGTTAGCCCACCATTAAAAATATATTGATACGCTATTTATAATCTTTTTTCCAGCTTCTTGTAAGGAACGCATCATAAAACACCATTCTATCATAAAACGGGCGCATTAATCCGGGACTCTTACTTCCCTGAGAGAATTTAATCTGCGAGTCTCAGCGGACCTCACATACCTGAGCACAGAAGTGCAAACATGTCGGAGCCATGTCTTCGAGAAGAGAAAGTCCCGCAACGAATGCATTTAGCCGCTTGTTCAATGCTGTCATATTCTTCTTCCTGCCAATTTTCTTTTTCCGGTTGACAGATGATGCGCTCAGACCCCATATTGCTCCAGAAGCTTTCGTTTTTGAGATCAAAAACAGGGTGGAATAATTCAACGAAGGAAATATTTTTCCAGTTTTCCTTTTAGGTGGTTCGAGGTACCGGATATTAAGAAAGCGATATAAATTGTCAATAGGTGTGAATAAGTTGGAATTGTTGGTTATAAGACTCATAATAGAAAACTCAATTGATGTTGAGGTAGTTAGAAATTCTTTTATTATGAAATGATTTTTGTTTTGTAATCTTTCAAATAAAGCGGTCCATTAAAACACAGTTTGTGAATTATTTTACTTATTATCTAAGACAGGGGTGGACAAAACAAAAGATCTTGCTTGTCACTTTGGAAATGCATCATAACTCCGCGGGAAGCATATAAAAAATTATATATCCCCATAATAGATTTATACCCCTATAAACATTTTTTGAGTGAAAATTGAAAATAATGAGTTATTATTTTTGTGTTTACTATTATTCTTGCAGGTAAACATAGATAATATAATAATAATGATACCAAACGCATATTGTAAAAAAAAAAAAAAAAAAAAAAATATGTATTACTAAAAAGGAAATATAAAAAAATTTATAAATGTAAACGAAATAAATAAATGAAATCGTTAAAACATATTTATTTTATTTGTGCTATATTTGTTTCTCCACTCTTTCACTTAATTTTTGCAAATCGATCTCAATTTGGGTATTTGCAGATCATAATTGGTGTTGAAGGTTGGCGTCCGTTATGTTTGAGGTATGAGATTTTCACACATCTCAGGCAACATGATTTTCAAAATCTTCCCTACTGATTGGTCAGATTCCTAGCAGATTCAAGATTATTGGCTGCTTACATATAACAACAATGGCGAAAATTGTTTTCAAGATTAAAACTAATAATCTAATATCCGAAAAATAATTATTAAAAAAAAAAAAAAGTCAACCAGTCAATTTCATTTTATTTCCAAAATAATGTAACAAAACTTGTTATATTTTTATGAAATGAAAAATTATAACGAGAATACAGTAATATTCACAGATTACGAGATAATGTGAGTTTAACGAAAATTTGTGTAAATCGGAGTATAACTTTGCATATAAATATCTATAAATTTGGATTAGTAGGAATAAAGTACTAGCAGAAACATTAATTTAGGGAAAATTATTTGCTGGATAGCTTAGTGTTCTGTTGGACAGGATAATTATTCCCAATTCTTTGATTATCATACAGTGATTTCGTTATTTTTCCCATGTGTGCAATGATACTGTCATAGTTACTAATTATTTTTGAATTCAAGAATTTAACAATAATTCCTTATTTTATGATTATTCACACTGTATATTCGGGTAATTAAAACATTTTTTGCCAATTAACAAATATTCATATTTACTATCTTGTTAATGTTAAGTTTATATTCCAAAGATATCGTTTTCCTTACCACATAAAGTGTAAAAAAGAATAAGATATAGTTCGTCTGAACGACATAGTTTCTGTATAGATCTGACATAGATTTAAAATAGATTCTTCCGACATTAGATTTAAAAACGTATAGACCACAGGCACTTTTCTGGCACTCGGTAACACAGGTATTGGGTTGAAATCCCGGCTGTGCCATGGGTGTTTGTAATGGTTCGAACCTAACTTCAAACCGTAGGTCCCGGTCCTAATAGGATCGTATCCCACGAGTTGTGGGAATAGTGTTACTCGAGTCCGTAGCATATCTTCAAGCTACACGTGCCCTCCGGGTAGTGCTAAATGAGTAACAGCAGTACAGCCCCGCTTATGGTATAAGGATTAACTGTATGTTTTGACAGCTGTAGTAGAACAACAACAACAACAGAAACGTATAGAAAAACAATTTTAATTTTGAAATGGTATGCAGCAGTGTTGCCAAACAAACAATTAAAACCACCAAGTTGTCTTACGTCGTATTGCTATATTATAATAATTAATACATGAACATAAAGTCCATACACTTATTGCGTTTGTACAAAAAAAAAAAAAAAAAAATTATACACTAGAATTTTTCCCAGTATTTATAATTGTTCTCTAGTAATTAATTGATACAATGATTACTTATTATTTAATATATATATATTTACTTATTCACATTCACATTTATATATTAAATTTGTAATCAGTATATTTCATATTCCATAACTTATGTATTTTTTAAATTTATTTGTGATCATAATTTATCAGAAATACCATTTTGTCATCTGACTTACTTGAATTGGCTGTCCTTGATTTAGAAGAATATAATATTAAGTGATAACAGTTTACAAATTATCTCCAGGATCTATTTCTCAAGGGTAAAGCGATGCCCTCTTAAGAAATTCGTTTGAAAAGTTACGATTATTGATAAATTAACATAGTAATAAATAACATGAACAATGTGAAAATTCAATTTGTCTCTTTGTGAAAGGAATGATGAATTAAATCTGGGAATTTCAAAGGACATTAATGTTAGAATTTTTTTTTCCTTGCGTTTATTTCATGAATGATATATTTTTACTTGTAGATAGAAACACATATAATGTATCATACAAACAAAGCTTCATTGTTGTTGAATTACTTTCAACTTCAAACCTAAAATCAACGTATTTTATTGATTGTTAGATTTTAGCAAATTCTTATTGGTAACAAATAAAAATGCTTTTTTTAAAACTTTGGATGACTCACATTTTTTACAAAGTTCTTGCTATTCGAAAAAAAAAAAAAACTAAAATAGAAAAAAAAAAAGGTTTATTCATTTTATATTTATTTAATGTTAAAGGTATATAACTAAATGATTACTTTAAATAGTTGAAGCAAAATATTCATTATTTTGAGGTACCTACAGGTGTTTTAGTCACTTAAACTAAATTCAACATATTCCAAAAGAAAATTTCTACTACGACTTAATTTTTAGTAAAAGACCATGTTTAATTCTTTAAACAAATTGTTCATTGCAAAAACAATTACATCTGATTGTCAAATAAATAAAAGCAACTACCAAAATGTTTACATAATAAAAATATATAAAATATTCTCCATCATGAGTAAGTTTTGAACAAATTATTGTATATGTTTTTGTTTCGTATGACATTTTATTAAGTTTAGAATTAATTTCCTTGGGCAACAGTACATTCAAACACGATAATGCATTATTCACAAAAAAAAAAAAAAACTGTGTACTTACATAAAGAAAACACTTTCCAAAGATTCAGTATTCATTTTAGTATACTTTTTTTTTCTTCCATTACCAAAACACTGTTCGCTGTTTTTACTAAATTCTCGTCTCCGCATTAGCACATATGAAAAATTCTAAAAGCAGAGTTTCTGAAAGTTATTTCTTCTGCAAAGAAACAACAGGACAGTTCAAAGATCACAAATATATGTTGGACCGGCCAGGAAGAGTTATCCAGTTTTGTGTATTTCGCTCCTTTTTTTTTTAAGAAAAAAGGCTTTCTCTTACAAATGTTTGAAAGAAACAAATGTTTTCCATTTCCAAAACAAAACTTTTTCAATATTAAGGCAGATGGAATGCATTTTCAATTTTTTTGTTCTTCAGTAAACTGTGTTTATATATTTTAGAAGAAGTCGAAAATTCTGTCTCGCGAATTCTCGGGAGATTTCTCTTCTTCCAAGAAATGTTTATTCCGTAGGAAATACTTCTGTAATCATTACTAAAAAACTATTTGATAAGAGTTTGGGAACTTGATTATTTTTGTGGAATTCATATCTACAAATATAGAACACCTGAATTGAATAATTCTTATTTATTTATCTATTTATTTTGGCATATTTATTGTGCTTTAATATTTATAGTTTTGAAAATTGATTGTTTATTTTCTTCAGAAACCAATTTTGAAAAGTGAAGTGACGAAAGGAAGAAAAATATCATAATTTTTGTTAGAATCTATTTAATTTAACTTATATCTGTACTTATATAGCTGGATAAATCGTAAAATAGATAGGTACACCATATTTTTCATATATAAAATGAGAAGTTTTCATATTTTGAAAGCGTTCTCTAAAAAGAAACATTAAGTTTTCTTTTAAATCTAAAATTTTCAGGAATTCCCAAGAATAACAAAAAAGGAAAGCAATTTCAGAATACGCAGTCATCTCATATATGTTATTATTATTCTTATATAAAAGCAGATTTTTAAGATAGAGAGGGACAAAATTCTTGCTTTTTTTACGAAACAGTACTTAGAAGTTAACATCAGAAAGGTATACTACGTGTCATAATTTAATATTATATTTTCACGTTGCATTAAATGGAATGGCTTGACTCCAAAACGAACTTCTAAAAATAATTAATCCTCCTTATATAAATACTCTAACCACCCAGTCAATGTTAGATATTATATTAATTACTTATAAGTAATTTAACTACCGAACGTATATAACAAAAAATTATAAAAAAAATTATGTTTAACCTTAAAATGGCTTAGTAGATAGAGCATTCGGTTGCTGAAGTCAGGAAAGTAGACTTCGAAGTCTGAAAAGAAAAGCCGAACAGAAAATCTTTGATAGCTACGTCGGGTATAGGCACGATTAACCCATAGGTTAGAAGGCCATTTTGATTAGTTTGAGAAAAATAGGAAAAGAATATGAACCAGTCCATTATTATACCAGCCCTGGAGTCTTCATTTAATATTGTGGGGGTAAAATAAACCACAATATTAAAAGCCAAACCCCAATACATAAACCACAATATTAATATTTAATTTTATATATTATTAAACTGTATCCAGTTTATAAGGGTTCCCATAATGTTTTCCTGAAAAACGATTAATCTACTATCTACCTTCCATTTTAGTGGAGAATAACAACTCCCAAGATGCCGAGAATTTCAAAATATCAAAATATAAAACACACTATAAAAACATCGAATAAATCTTAAAATCTTATATGTATCAAATTCATTTTCCCATTATACAACCCAGAAGTCAATTTTTAGTTTAAAAATTCTTCAGCTCATGAAATCCAGCATCTTAAAATGCAAATTTTCTTGAAATTTATTACATTTTGAATAAATTTCCTTTTAAAGTTTAACCTTTCCATAAACCTGGTGCGAAATCTCTTTCTTTTCCGAAAATCCACATCCAAATCTCTTTCCGACACTAAACAGATCTGGAGCGGTCTTTTGATGGAGGTGGTGACTCCAGTGCTGAAGGCATTTTGATCTCTTTGGCAAATGGTGTCCAAAAAGAGTTTAATCGAAGAGCATCTCTTAACGTGTCATTTCGGGAATTTTAAAAGGGGTCCGGCGAAGAAATTGGGCGGTAGTTGAATGAGACGGGAAATGGGGTTTAAAAAGAGTTTGGAGGAAGTGACGCATTTTAATGTCAATTCAAATCCGGAAATAGGAATAAAAAATGTGTTATGATATGTTTGATTTGTAGAACATTTTAGAGAATGATAGTTACTAATGCAGTGCTCAAATATCATTACGCTTCATAATTTTCTATGTAATAGATAGTAAAAAATTAAATGGTATGCCTGGTATATAATTTTGACAGTGTGAGCAAAATTTATTTTAATAAAAGTGTGAAAAAGTGAGATCATGCGGTTAAAGAATTATTTAGAGCAAATCAAATGATAAAGAATCAGTTAAATCCGTTATCAATAAGGATGACAGCTAAGATAGTTGTATATTTTTTAATAGCATCATACGGAACTGATTAGATAAATGAGCAGAAAACCCTTCTAAGTACACACTTAAATAACTACAAATATTACATTATCGTTTGCGGACATTACTTATTTTCTGGGCATTAGTTGTTTTATATAAAAAGCATAGAATAATTGTCAATCGTTGTTATTTATTAGTAATGTTGCGTTGATGTTATGATTATCAACAAAAGGAGCATGTCTAATATACTTTCTTATAATATTAAGTCTCATCTTTTGTTTTATATATATATATATATATGTAATATATATAAATCATATATACATATATACAATTATATATCTATCTTTGTTATATAATATTTTTCTTGCAAAAAATTCTGAACTTATATACATTTGATGTATAGTATTTTTATGAAATAGCCGTGGCTTGGCCAACTAGAAAATTACGTAACAAAAGCCAGTGATGGGTGGAATTGTCATTATGAATTTATTAAGAGATTATGACGTTAGACAAACATGCAATTTGACAGGTTTATATTGTATTAATTAAATAGATGAAGGGCATTTCACCAATTTTGACAATATATAACACAAAATAGATCACTTCCATTAAAAAAAATCTCCCAAAAAATGGTCTAAAAAGCAGGCTAAGCAATTTTCGTCCGCCCTTATGTGGAATTATATATATGTATATAATGCATTGCTCTGATATAGAAATTAAAAAATAATGCAGATTCTTCTGATAATCAATTTATATAAGTACAAGCTAATGTTCGTTCTTATTTATGCTCGACCGATTTCACTCAGTATTTAATAGAGATTAGTTTGAAAGATATCTGGTTAATAACGAAGTTGACTTTATTTATGTAAAGTACTACTACTACACACCAAACCACACCACATCACTGTGTCTAGAGCTGAGTTATCCCTTTACAGTTTGGAAATGATGTGGGTGAGAAGAAGTCTGTTTGGGCTCTGTGATGCTCTATGGTCATATGTGACCAGGACCTACGGCTTAAAGTGGATTCCGAACCATTACAAACATTCATGTCACCGCCGGGTTTCGAACCCTGAACCTGTTATATGGAGATCAAGAGAGCTAGGTCATCAGGACCCCTATTTTTGTAAGTAAACGATATTCGTATGTGTGTGTCCTACAGACAGACATAAATAGCAGATTTCACTGAAGATTTCACAGTTTTGCTCTTATGAGTGCCAAGGATGTTTAAAGAGGAAAGTCCGATAGGTTATAAATATATGTTGCTTTACTATTTTGTTTGTTTGTAATTTTGCTAAGCTCTTTATTGTTATATTTATGAACGAATAATTCTATCATATCATAATACCTCATACGATACGTAAGTTGCATAGTCAACTAGTTATTTCACTAACTTTTGCAACAGCGATCCCTTGAAGTGAATTCATCTCAAGTTTGCTCCGAGAAATTTGAGAGAAAGAACAAATTATGTTATAATAATAAATTAAACTTGTTCTGATTCAACAATAATAAATGTAATAAAAAAAAAAATTATCAGAAGTTTAAACGAACCTGACAAACTACGCCTGTTAAAACCAATCTTCTTTTAAAACACTTCGAAATCATCCACTCGAAAAATCCTCGATGCACGAAATCGATTAGCTTAAAAACGACATCCTCCTTCCCACTTCCAGAAATGGATTCTCTTTTTGAGAAAATTCCCCTTTCGAAACTCGACCTCTCTGCAGGCCAAGCATGACATCTTTCTTTCACAAGACTTTCAATCCCAATCTCTTAACCTGCGTCACAAAACAGCTTGAGAGAGATCTTTAAAGGAGATGGTGTCTCGGTTGCTTAGGGCATTTCGAACTCCTTGGGCAAACGATGTCCGAAATGCAAGACGCTGAAAGGTCTAATCGAAGAACATTTCTCAGGGTGAGACATGTCAAGAAATCTAAAAGTCTCTCTGCAATGGAATTGAAGGATTAAGGAATAAAACGGAAGAAAGATGTGGATTTGAAGATCCTGAAAGATTAAAATGCTGATTCCTTTCTTGAAAGGGTAATTGAAAAAAAGACTTATTTTGGTCTATTTGATCTGATCAGATTTGTTGAGGTACCTGAATCATCTAAACTGCATTTAGATCATTTTAATGTTTTTTTAATTTTAAGTCAATTCTTACGAAAATTATCCATAAATTCTACCAAACTGTTCAAAATAGTTTGCCTTTGTAGTATTTCCTTCTATGAAGAATTTTGTATGAGTTTCCACATCTTCCCTCTGTTAAAACTAAAATTCATTTTAAATTAATATTGTTACGTCTTATTTGAACATATAAACCTGTTTTTAATATGAAATTTGGCCAAATGCTCAATATAATTTAATATTTCTTTCTCAATTATAAACTATTTCACTCGTGACACAGGGATAACGTGCTACAACTGGCATACATGTGAATCTGCTGGTGGTCTCCGTTGCAGTTACTTCTTTCAGAAATAAGTAAACTCTATAGCGATTGTAACAACATGTGTAAAATCTTCTCATCGATTATCAGAGTGTTTAGGGAAATTTTTCGAGTTTTTCTCTCAGCATACATTGGACATTTTAAATAAAACAAAACGTTTCCCCATCATTTCTCGCCTCATCACATACATACATGGAGCTCGAAAGCTCAACTATGCATAAAAATGTTAATTAACTAATAAACTGGAACTAAACATCGAACATGCAAGTGCTTTTTTTTTTTTGTATAAACCTCATGAACCACTAATGTATACCTCGAATAGCCCACTTGAGAGTAATGATGAATAGACGGCATGTCCTTAGAAAAAAAAAATTTTTTAACTTAATTTTCCCTCATTTGCCTGTCGTATGATAAAAAACTCGTAAATCTCTCCCACCACCAGACACCCGATCTTTTTAAGATAGTACAGATTAGGTCTTGCACAGATCTTAGTACAGATTTGTTTTTTGTGTGGTCTTGATTCAGAGTTGTTTCATAGAAGAAACTGAATTACTTCTTAAAATAATATCAATATGTTTAGCTATTATATTTAATTTAAATTTCAAAAATAGCACTGCACAACTGCAACACATAACACACAAAACAAATTTATATATAACACATATTTACAGAATCGTCTTAAAAGACAGTTCATTTAAGAGTGGCATTGTACCCTCCGTACTGCCTGCAACTCTTCACTCGACTGTCCTGCCTCTCCAATACTTGGTTCCAAGGTGTAAGGGGGAGGGGGAAAAAAAGTGCAAAACCAAAGTCTAAAGTAATGATCAACCCGTCCTTGTAAGAGAAAACTGTCAATCTAGTGCTCCTCCCGTTGGTCATATAGTTTGTTATGAGAAGGAATGGTGGATCCTTACTAAGGCCCATCACTGAATAAAAGCTCTTTATCATTTGGTGAAACTCGCAGAAAATGAATAGAATCCTTACTCATTTAAACTATGCTAAATTACTTTCAAAGGAGCGAATCAATGTACACATCATAATACGTTGTTTGCTTCTTCCTCAACATAAGAAAACGGAAGAAAAAAAAAGGATGAGATATGTAGAAAATAATAGAAGAAAAGAAACATCTGTTTGGAATTGCAAATAGAACTCTGCGTCTTTCTCGGCACCTTAACGCTGTTGAGAGGCGACATTGTTTTTTAACAATCATACAAATACTGGCAGTCAGGTCCGTGACCAATTTTATCCGGTGCGAGTCACCTGGGGGAAAATCCGGGGAATCTTAAATATTCTCTTTAGATATAGGAAACTGGTGGGAGTCATAAATATTTACGAGACTAGCGATTCCAAGGCAGTGAAACCAATAAGAAGGGGAAGAATGATTCGCGAGTTAGAGGACAAATGGCTAGATTCAATATGAATTTTGTGAAACTTCAAATAAAAGGGGCCGGCTTTGAAAAGTCGGATTGTTTCGAGTTTATTATCTGGATATTTGATTATCTGTTTCATCACTCAAATAAACATCATGCCTTATTTTGAAGATGCTTTTACAGGGAAAATTGGTATATTTCGATAAAATTTCATTTACTCTGGATTCTATTTAGTGAATTGGCAAAACGTTTGGAACAAATGCATTACGTTCATGAAATGTAAGCAGGATTAGTGAATACATCATCAAATAACTCAATTTACGGTATCGGTATTCAACTTTTTAAATTTGTGAATTCTGATTCAGATATATATGTCATGAGATATGTTGCAGCAATTGTTTAATTCATGTATGCTATTAATTATGTTGAGTTTCGCTTAATATATCCTTTAAAAATTCAGATTCATTCATTTTATAATGGTAATTAAATTTCCCGTCTCATTATTGATCCAGCTTATTTTGTTTATTTTCGAATAAATTAGCTAATTAAACAGTTGTTCTATCATGCAACATTCTAACCATAATTGTAGTATTTTTATATCGAAAATATTTTGAAGGATACTAAGACTTAAATTTTGCTTATAGACATTATCTAATCTACTATAGATAACTGTGTTCAGTACGTATTGAATGGTTTAGTTTATAAACTTGTTCGTTACGTCTCCATCTGAAAAGCTTTTTTTTTGAGTTAATTTTTTTTGTGTTGCTGAACCTCGAAGAATCTCATGTTCCAAATATTTTTGCAACTAACATTACATGGACGGACAATAAGGTAATGTATTACTTATTTGAGGCCTTGCGTGTTGTAAAGCCGGACTCGTGGCTCAGTGTCAACGTTTGCCGATGATGATTTAATAGTCAATAATTTAAATATCATCTGAATTCCCTCGTGATTTCAAGCTTTGCCAGCCATCCGGAAGGGGTTGCAGATTGCCAGCTGGCGAATGTCCAAGTCTCCCCTTTAACACCCAGCGATGTAAATCTCTACCCTGAACCATGTTCCTAAATTGATTGCCCAGGTAGTGAGTGTAGCTGGGTAGGCTACAGGCTGCTTATATCATAAGAGAATGGACTGTGAACAATTCTCTGGTAGGAATTTTGTGTGAGTAGTGCCTATTTTGAGTAAATTAGGGCAGTCTTAAGGCTGAGGTTCAATCTGCTGGCGTCTTCGTTGTAGACACAATTTAAAAAAAAAAGGAGACTCGATGGCGTTTGTGATGTTAGGCATCTTACTTCATTAATCGGATTAGATGTGGGATTGTGCTAGGTATTTTCCCATACAGCATGCAAATGCGAGGTAGTTCCTCCCTAAAAGTTCTTTTTGGAAGGCACTGCCCTTCTTCTTCATCGACTCAGAGCCAAATCAGATATCTACCTACGGGTGCTCTATCACAAAAGAATCTGCGCCTCTTCTATTCTTCCATGAGACCATATGTGTTCTTGGACTTAGTCTAGATGTTGCTACATCCAAGAAACAACAACAACAGCGAAAGAAATTCTGTAAAAGTAATCAATCAGTCTTAGTATTATGCAAAAGTTTTTTTTATTCGTACTGCCACAATCGCCTCTTAGTTTCCTCGTTTCTTGGAAGTAGTGGCTGGTAACAGATTCGAATGTAGACAGTCCAGTTTCGAATCTAATCGCGCACGCGTATCACTAGAGATGAAAGTTGGCAAGTATAGGAATTTTGTTTTTGCTAACAGCTGTTTATTCGTTACTGGATTTACCCTACAAGTTGAAAGCCGTTGGGTTAAAAAGTCATGGAATTTATTTTAAATTCTTGCAATAGTTTTAGTATGACAATTAAATTTGAGTCGAAGTTATCGAAAAATACTATCTTATCTATTAGTATAATTTGGGAACTACCATTGAACAAAATATTGTGGAAAGCTCTTATTTACCTCCCGGTCAGATCGTTGTTTGAAGAATTTTTTTTTATTGAAAATCGACTTGTCCCTGTAAAGAAAATAAAACTTCATCTTAAAAATGTGGTATTTAAGCTAAAGTTAACCAACCAACCGTACAACAAGAACTGATAAAACTATACTTTAATGCATGTACTAAAGTACTGAAAGTACTTACTAAAAATGTACTCCTAATTAAAAGTGCTTCTAGATGTAATCGCCACGATTATCTTTCCCTGGATAGAAATTGCAATACATAATAGTTAAGACCCTGACATTTAATCAAATTAAAACAAATTAGAATATTTAAGTAAATGAAAAGAAAAAGTAACAACATAATCAATATTAATGAGATAAATATGAGAGAAAACATAATAAAAAGATATACAAAATACATGAAGATAATGAGATCTCGACAAACTATCATGTAAACAATGTTTTTCTCTCATAAAACTTTTATGTCTTGTTTAGATTTACCACAACACAATCTAGGATTATGAAACCCAAATGAGAGCGAAGAAAACCCACTGCATTTACCACCATACCATACCACCATTACCACACCACTCATACCACTGCATTTAAAACACATTATTCATGATGTATACCATTATAAGAAGATTTTCCTTCAGGGTTCTTCAACAAGAATCTTATGTTTTCTCCAGAGAATATGTACGAGTGAGAAAACAGACTTAATGTCCTTATTTAAAGACCACTTTATGAATGAACACGCTTCTCAAAAGTATTATGTGAGCTTTATAAAACTCCTTCAGAAATTGTTATTACCGCGATTTATTTTCTGTTTTCGGTGTTAAAATTTCCATGTAGCTATTTGAAATGATTGAAAATGTAATGCATTTTGAGAAGCTTATTAATATGCCGATATACATTTTTTGGTTGCAGGTCTTTTATCTTTTATAGTTCAATAGTGGCTTAAATCTCCTCTTATATTTTTAAAAATAATTTTTAGAAGAAACACGTTATTTGTTTTTACTTTAACAGAATCGAAAGCTCATTTTCTTTAAATATATTTTCTTTTTCTCTTCCAATACCCTGTTTTTACTTCGATTCTCAGATATTATATCTCTTGAATAAACAAGTAACAAAGTAAGTCAATTGTTTTCTCCAGAGGATACGTACGAGGGAGAAAACAGACTTAATGTGCTTTATTTAAAAACCACTTTATAAATGTACACGCTTTTCAAAAAGTATTTTGTGAGCTTTATAAAACTCACTCAGAAACTGTTATTACCGTGATTTATTTTCTGTTTTTCTGCTATTTGAAATGATTGAAAATGTAATGAATTTTTGAGATGTTTATTAATATGCCGATACACATTTTTTTGGCTGTAGGTCATTTATCTTTTTTTTATAGTTATATAGAGGCATAAATCTCCTCTTATTTATTAATTATTTTTTTAGAAGAATAACATTATTTGTTTTTGCATTAAACCAAAAGAAATTCATTTTCTTTAAATATATTTTATTTTTCACTTCAAATACAAATTGTACTTCGAAACCCAAATATTATATCTTTTGAATAAAAAAATTGTATTTCATTTATGATTCCGCAAAATCATTTTGCTTGTGTTTCCTAAAAACTGCATCATGATAATTAAATTTCAAGAATTATTTAAACATATTTCATGAAACTAGAAATTAGTTTTCAAGAAAAAATTCCCTCTAGTACATACACGAATAAAAAAACTTTATTCTAACAAAATATGTCAGTCAAAATAGTTTAGACAAAATAATCAGACATAGTTTTATTTTGTATCGGAAAAATTCCGAACCATTCAATAGTTCTCTGAAGTTAATATGCTTTACGTCAGTTTCGTTTCAAGGCTAATTAAATGTCTTCGTGCAAATCATCGCTTCACGGAAGCAAAAATCATGTCTATGAAAGGATTGCAAATGCAAAGGCAACTCATCAAGTTGCCATAGACAGACACTGCCATCACTCTTTCTCGAATACCTCTCCGATATCTATAGGAACACATTTGATTAAAGATAATGCTTACTTTAGAGAAGAGGCTAAAAGAAAGTATTTGGATGCCTAATTTAAATATATTATCCTTCTCATTTCAATATTTGAGATCTGAAAAGCCATTTCGATAAGTTTGGGGGTGTATTTGAATTTTGCAACAAGACTTTCAGTTATGAATACGAGAGTTTTGATATATGGTGTTGAATATGCTTTGTTGCAGATTATAGAATTTTAAATTATAAAATTCTACATATCTTCATTAAGGAATTAGAATAATTTTAATATACTATTTTTGTAATGAACCATTTCAAGTCCTGGAATTTATGTTGCTGTATTTCAGTAAAATGGGTTCTTGAGTCTGCTTGAAAATCTTTTTCTGATTTATCAGATTCAAAAGTGCAAAAGAAAATATTTTGTCATTCCAGCATGATAAAATGGGAAAGTTCCTGCACCCACTAGAATATTAATTCCAGGATTTTTAATCACTCAATTTTATGAAAATGTTCACAAATTTAACAAAAAATGTTAACATCGTTAAAAAACTCATAAATTTCAAAAGGAAACAGACATGGAGTTACCATCATTCTATCAGCGGACTATTTGAGTGTGGATGAGTTTAAATTTACTACGCATATAATACGTGCAGTGGATTTTTTAAATCGATTTCAGTACTTTCTATACTGAAAACGATAAGAAGGTCATTTTTAATGTATCTTTAAACAAAAATTGACATATTTATAAATGTATATCAGTCATATCTTTCTATAGCTCAAATCACACGGGTTTATTTAGTTACCCATCAAAGTAACAACATAATTAATATTAATAAGTTAAATATGAGGAAAACATACCAAAACGATATACAAAATACATGAAGATAATGAGATCTCGACAAACTATTACGAAAACAATGAGACCTGTATTCTCTGCAATGTAAAAGAAAATCAAAAGGAGACTAAAAAAAAAAATTAAATCAGAGGGATACTCTAACAACGTGATACAAGTATATAGTATATCAAAAAATTGTACCACTTGTGAGGTTATTCCTTATTGTTAAAATATTTTTATTTCTAAGGAAATTAAAAAAATTTTAACCATCCTTAAAACTATAAATCTTATACTTTACAAATTCTTTATTTTTCTCCCATGAAACTTTTATGCCTTGTTTTAGACACGCTTAGATTTACTACAGCACAATCTAGATTATGAAACCCAAATGAGAGCGTAGAAAATACGTGGCATCACACCAGTGCATTTAAAATACATTATTCATGATGTACACCATTACAAGAAGTTATTCCCTTCAGATTCTTCAACAAGAATCTTTTCCTCCAGAGAATACATACGAGTGAGAAAAACAGATTTAATGCGCTAAACATTTTTTAAAATCCCTTTATAAATGCACACGCTTTTCAAAAGTATTATGTGAGCTTTTATAAAACTCCACCAGAAATTGTTATTACCGCGATTTATTTTCTGTTTTTGCAGTTAAAATTTTCGTGTAGCTATTTGAAATGATTGAAAGTGTAATGAATTTTGAAAAAGCTTATTAATCTGCCAATACATATTTTTTGACTGTAGGGCATTTATCCTTTTAATAGTTCTTTAGGGGCTTAAATCTTATTTTATTTATTTATTATTATTATTTTTTGGTAAAATAACGTTATTTGTTTGTGTATTAAACCAACGGAAAGCTCATTTATTTAAATATATTTTATTTTTCTTTCAAATACACATTTTACTTTGAATCTCAGATATTATATCTTTTGAATAAACAAATTTGTACTTGATATATGATTGACCAAAATTGCCTCGCCTGTGTCTCCTGGAAAACTACATAATAATAATTATACCGTAATTGTGCCGAAATAATAAACATTTATGTCATTGTTAGAATTATTTAAACCTATTTCAGGAGACTAGAAATCAGTTTTTGAGAAAAATGAAACTAATACATAAAGGAATAAAAAGTAACTCGATTCTACTAAAATATGTCAATCAAAATCTCAGACATACTTTTATTTTGTATCTGAAATATTCAGAACCCTTCAATAGTTCTTTGAAGTCAATATGTTTTACGTCTGTTGCGTTTCAAGGCTAATTAAATGTCTTCGTGCAAATCGTCGCTCCACGGAAGCAGAAAATCGTGTCTATGAATGGATTGCACATGCAAAGGCAACTCATCAGGTTGCCATAGCAACACACACTGCCATCACTCTTTCTCGAATACCTCTCCGATATCTATAGAGCACATTTGATTAAAAGATAATGCTTACTTTAGAGAAGAGGCTAAAAGAAAGCATTTGAATGCCTAATTTAAATATATTATCCATCTCATTTCAATATTTGAGATCCGAAAAGCCATTTCTATAAGTTTCAGTGTGTATTTGAGTTTTGTAACATGACTTTCTGTTGAGAATATGAGAATTTGATATATGGTGTTGAATATGTTTTTTTTACACATTGTAAAAATTTAAATTATAAAATGTTATGTATTTTCATTAAGGAATTAGCATAATTTTAACATATTATTTATATAATAAAACATTTCAACCTCTTGACTTTATGTTGTTGTATTTCTGTAAAATGGGTTCTTGAATTAGAATAAAATTTCTTTCTGATATATCATATTCAAAAGAAAATATTTTTTGTCCTTTCAGCATTATACAATGATAAATTTCCGGCACTCACTAGATTTTTAATCATTTAATTTTGTGAAAGTGTTCATAAATTTAACAAAATGTTAGCATTGTTAAAAAAAAATTATAAATGTCAAAGAATATACAGGAGTTACCATCATTCTGTCAACGGACTACTTAATTAGATTTTAGACTTTCTGTGCATATAATATGAAGCAGATTCTTTTAAGATATTTCAGTACTTTCTATTCTGAAGATGATAAAAGATCATGACTTTTAATGCACTGAAAAAAAATAGAAAAAAAATAGAAAATGATGACCTTTAATGCATCTTACCATGTTTATCCATCATACCTAGCATTAAGTAACCATACACATACACATAAGTCAATTCGCTCTAAAGAAGTCTCCTCCAACATGTCAAATTTGCCCTTCTCATCAGATAATAACTTAACGATGTTGCATAACCTTTGATAAACTTGTTTGGAATTCACTGATCAAATCCATAAGCCAAATGCATATTTCCTAATTTCATGTTCGTATGATCAGCCGTCTTATTACAGTTGCATCATAATGGAAAATGAGGTAGGAGTCTCTGCAAGAACACTTAAAACTCTTGCTCCTACGCAACGCTATCTACTATGTTTGAAAGCATTTAAGATCTACAATGACCTCATGATTTTGGATCCTTAGTTGTACCTCATCTCTCTTGAAGTATGTAAAACCGGTGATGGGATAACCTATATGTATGGTTAATTTTATTGTATGGTATATATATACCAACCTATACCTATGTACCTATGTAACATATATATACAGTCAATTTGTTGTAATTATATACATATTAGTCTATATGTAACGTATAAAGGGTAATTTTATTGTATGGCATATATACCAACCTACACTGGTGTCCAAAAGTTAAGCATAAATCGTAAAAATGCGAAAAACATGGAGTAAATATTCGTAAAATTATTACAAATTTCTTGCGGATATTAATTGGGTGCGAAGAAGAAACATTGGGTTTATCTCACTAAACTTTTCAGTCGACTACGTCCTGCGCAAAACACCTGTGCATGTCGAGTCACGCGCATAAGCAGTTCAACAAGTTTCTTGCAACTGCTGTGAGAAGGAACGTTGTTAACCATCAAACAAGGTGAATGATGGCACAAAAGACGCCAATTGGACATGTTTGCGAAAGGAAGAATCGTTGGAATGCTGGAATCCGGACGATCACAAACCGAAGTGTCTCAATTTTGAATGGACCAGTAGGCCCAGATCTCAAGACTGGGTAGAGGTTTCAAAGAACTAGAGATGTTACCCGACAACCAGTATCAGGTCGACCAGAGTCACAACCCCTAGCCAAGCCCGATATCTGATAATGAGTGCGCGACGTCTGAGGGGGCAGTACTGCCAGAGCACTGGGTTCGGCCCTCAGCAGTCGCCGCAGGAATACGAATTTCGAGACAAACTGTTGGCAGGAGAAACTCAGTCATGCTGGCCTGTATGCCAGAAGACCAGCAGTTTGCATTCCCCTCACGTCTGCGCATAGACACGCTGTTTGAACTGGAGTTTGAAACATCAGCATTGGAGTGTGGGAGAGTGGGCCAGGTGATATTCAGTGACGAGTCCCGGTTTGGTCTGAGTAGTGGTTCTCGTCGGGTAAAGATATGGAGAGAACGTGGAACACGTTTTGAACCAAGAAACATAACGGAAGGACATCATTTTCCATCAAGGGAATAATGGTATGGGCAGGCATCATGATGGACGGCCGCACAGACCTCCATGTCTTTGACATGGGTCTGTGACTGGTCAAAGATACATATACGAAGTTCTTGAGCCTTATGTTCGATTGTTTCGAGGTGCTGTCGGTAATGACTTTCATATTCATGGATAATAATGCGTCATGTCACCGATTGGCTGTTGATGACTTCCTTGAAGCGGAAAACATCCTTGCGCATGTCGTGGACTGCGAACTCCCTGATTTAAATCTATCGAGCCTGTATGGGATACGCTCGGGAGACAAAGTGCAGTCCTTTCGCACCCAACAATCTCCGTTACAGAACTGAAGAGCTCTCAACGAAGCTTGGAACCGTTTGAGCCCACAACTCATTCATCACTCATGCACTCGCTGTGTGCAGCGTGCCTGGCTGTCAGAGGTGACCACACGCCTTATTAAACTGCAGCATCAGTATTTTTATTTAATGTTTTCTTTCATTAGCAATACGT